>JALLPB010000208.1:0-31006 GCA_036939975.1 Cyclostephanos tholiformis | reverse complement strand
TATCTAGGAAAATGAGAAGTGTCCCTTATGCCCCGGGGTTCCTTATGCCCCGGCTTTAACGGTAGACTATCTTAACAGTAGCGATCATCGCTACCACTCTACTATTAGAGAGAGAGAAAAAAAAATTCCATTTTTTTTGGAGAACGAAATCGAGAAAACACACAAACACTCTCACACAACAAGGAAGGCGCGGCGCACGATGGTGCACCATCAAAAAATATTACTCGTGGGACGGTTCTTCGAGAGCCTCCTCTCTCAGTTAGGCGCGGCACGACCGTCGCATAAAAGAGCGTCTCATCCCCTCCCCTCTCTTCGACTTCGACTACCCAGTACGACTGACTACATCAATTAACGAAGAGGTTCCGCAGCGGACATCCCCATCATTTTGCCCGGAATATGAATTAATACAGTTCTCCCCCTAAAAAGAGAGTCATAGCAGGGCCGCGGCGGACGCTCCTCCTCCTCCCCCCCCTTCAACATCCCAACGCTCCGCATATAATATCACATCCACACACACATCCACACACACACACACACAAAAACTCCTCGACGGTCCCCCCCCCCCCCGCCTTGCCTGCGCGCGCACGCCGCGACGCATCGACAAAATTCATGGTGGATATGCCGTACAATCCGCACGCATCGTCGTCCGACGACTACGTCAGGATGTCGCCATCCAGGCCCGCCGCGGGGTGGAGGAAGGTCCATCCTCCGGGGAAGGGGGATGGGGAGGTCGCGAAGACGACGACGACGATCATGACGTCGTCGTCGTCATCTTCGGACGGCGCGACGCCCTCCTCGGACGAGAATGACGCATCGCACGTCATCGACGACGGGGGCGGTACATTCCACGATCATCGGCACGAGCGATCGTATTCGTCGTATTCGTCGTCGTATCGTCGGTGGTGGTGGTGGTCGTGGCACGATCGTCGTCGCGCGCTCGACGTCGTGGCCATCGCGACGACGTGCGCGGCGCTTCTCGCGTTCGGGTCGTACCTCGTCGTGACGATCGCGATCAAGACGACGGCCGGCGGACGCGGACATCGTATCTCGTCGTCGTCGTCGTCGATCGTATCGGTGGCATTCGTCGGCAATTCCATGTTCTACTTCAACGACTTCCCCCGCTTCTTCGAGGATATGTGTAACGGCAATATCGTACAGAACTCGTGCCTGCACGGCGGCGCATCGATCGGTAGCCTCGCATCGGACGGCAATGCCATGCATCCACAATTCATGACGACGAATGCCATATTGGGGAATGACGACGACGGTCATACCCTGTACGATTACGGCGCGTGTACCGTCCGACAGTTGCTTTCGGGGGAGGAATATTATCATTACGACACGTCGTCGTCGTCGTCGTCGTCGTCGTCGGACGTCGTGTCGAACAATACCAATCCCTGTCGGGTGGACGTCCACTACCGGGAATATGCGAACGCGCACTTCGGCATTACCGGCGGCGGCGACGGAGGGGTGGGGGGGGGATGGGATTACGTCGTCATCAACGACAATACGCGTTATCCGGCGAGGAAGTCGACGCGCGAACTCTCGTTGATAACGTTGGAGGGGTTCTACCTGCCGTTATTGTTGCGGACGGGATCGATACCGGTATTCCTTTGGACGCACGCGTACACTTACAGGAACGCATGCGGGGGTGGGGGGGGGGACGAGTACCGCGCGACGACGTCGGAAAATTCGCACGTTGACGACGACGACGACGACGACGACGTCGTGACGTCGATAATGGCGGGACTCGACGACATATCCAATTTCACGAGCCTCACGCTCGTGGGGTATCGTGCCTACGTCGATCTGCTCGGATCGCGATTGCCGTCGCATCAGGCGCCGCGCATCGCGCCGGTGGGACTCGCATTCCTCGTCGTGTACGAGGAGGATTACGAACTGTGGACGACGCTCTTTCACTGCGACAATATACACGCCAGTCCGTCCGGCTCGTTCCTGCAGGGGTGCATAGTGTATTATACCCTATTCGGGAATATGCCCGACGAGGGCATACTCCTGAGGGAGGACGTATCGTCGCTTTGGGATAGGGCACGCGTGATGCAACATTCCTGGGAGCCGTCGAATCAATTCCCGGATCAGGAGACGGCGAGATATTTGTATCGGGTGGCCGAGCGCGTCATGATCGAGGGGCATGTACCGAGTTCCTTCATCAACTATCAGAATGGGGAGGCCGCAGCCGACATAGTCGTACGATGAGTTGTCGTGGTCATTATTTATTACACTATCATATGCCCTTCTCTGTATTATCTCTACTAGAGTTAGTTTTTTTTTTCAATTAAAATCCATGTCATTGATAATTTATCTAGTTCGTCATAATTAAAACATAACTCATCTTTTGTTGAATGATTGCGGCTTCAGACATGGTAGTATAAAGCCCTACCCTGCAACAACTTACTAGACTCGACGAATACCTCATCTTCCTTCTCCTTGTCATATTGGAACCACCAAGAGGCGGGCCCTCCCTGCCAAACACTGTACGCCTCAATTATTTCGCCCGTCATCGCCAAACTCTTTTCCAAGAGTTGGGAACCCTCCTCCATATGCACGCCCTGCTGGACCCGGGATCCGGTTCGAAGGGTGCAATCATTCCCAATAACAATCTTGGCCAGTTCAAAGTTACCCTGGGTGTTCAAGTGACAAACAATCGATGCACAATCCACGACACAGCGATCGCCCATGTATACGAGATCGGGTTCGGTCATGAACGGGTCCGCGCCTGGAATATTATATTATTTCGCATCGAGTGAGGGGATGGACGTGGGACAAATGATTGATCTCCGAGGAGCATCCACACAATAAAGTACGAACCTGATGGATATAAACAGCAATCCCTACCAATATTGCCTCCATTCCAACGAAAGAATGCTGACATATATGGCGTGCCCGAGAAGAAATCCATGAAATTCATGCGAGAAAACTTCCGCATGTGGGCGATTGTTTGGTAAAGCTCCCACCTCTGCGCATAGGAGCTTGTGTCGTAGTTATATCGACCCTCGAGTCGCTTGCCCATCAGAGTCCACTTGGCAGTCAGCTCGATGATTACCCACAAGACAACACGGAGCAGGTTGGTGAAAAGAAACATTACCAAGATCATAACATATAGGACGAAGAAAGGGTAGTTCCTTCCCTTGTAGTCGCGTTCCTCGAATGACCAACCGTACAGGACAACAGCCGCACTGTGCAGTCCCAGCAGGAGGGGGAACGCGTGGAAGGTAGCAATGAAGGTCTTGACAAGGGCAGTAAAGGCAAGTATGGACTTGAGATTCCAGACAGAGTACGACGCCTTCTTGAGGTAAAAAGCTTTTCCGAAAGGACGCAATGTCGATGCATCTCCAACCAAGGGCAAGTTATCCTCTTGCACCTCGGATGCCATGATCGGGCCACTAATTTCTAGGTCAACGCCCTTCTCAAGACAGGTGGGCTCGCATCCCTTGGAGCCCAGCCAAACGCTTCGTTCCGGAAGATACCTTCCTGGTGGACAAACTGAATTCGAACCAAGAACAGCATTCTTACCAATAATGGCGCCTGGGAGCACCACGCAGTTATCTGCAACGTTGGACCCAGCGCACAGAATCACCTTCTCACATGAGTCCCTCGTTATGAAGAAAATAGCTGACCTGGATCCAAAAACCACATCATCTCCAATCTCCAGTAAATCAAATTCGCCAGAAAAAATAGGTTGCTGACCGGGCCAAAAGACTTCGTCACACAAAACATGTAAGTTAGTGAGTTCCGTGTCTTCAACGTCAATGAGACGCAGAAGGGAAACCCCACTTACCACGCTTTCCGACTTTCGCTCCAAGGAGCCGATACAAAACAGAGACAAGCTCGTAGTGGCGGCCGATAAGATCTGTGACATTCTGGATCTTCTTGCGGGAGAAGAGAGTCGCCGACAGCGAGTGGCGAAGCAGCTGCCAGTGATTCGACGTGTCTCGGGGGCCGGCTTTGAACCTGCCAATGCCAATCTTCTTCACAAGTAGTGCCGCAGCCATATAGAAGAAAGGAGAGAAGAGAGCACGCGCGACACGGATCCCTATGTAGTATTGGATTCGATGAGGGTCCATCAACCACTCTATTAAATCACTCAGAGTTGAAAAGTAAGCGTCGTGCTTGCCCTTGTATTCGAGCATCTTAAATAACACAAGCAACGGCGGGATCTGCGCGAAGGCATTTACGAGGAATGTAACTGGCCCGATAATGCATATCTGCATCCACAAAGGTGGCCCAGAAAAGCATTTTCGATTCACGCGAGAATTGGTTGCGTCAAGAGCTTTTACATCGTAAGTTGACGTCACAGGTCCTAGATGGCTGTTGTTTGGAATTGATGTGTAAGGAGCGACGATGGACTTTATGCCTAAGCTTCCGTACTCCCCAACCTTGACTGGTCCCAATATCATGGCCCCGTTGTCAACGCCGAACCCTCGCAATGTGGAAAGTTCGACCGCGGCTCCTTCTCCTACTTCGACGAGATCGAACTCTGCTACATCAGCTTCCAGGGAAATGTGGGCACCTTTTCCGATCTTCGCGCCGAGCATGCGGTAGTATGCATTCAAAAGTACATCATTCGAGCCCCAGATACCGCGAAGGAAGAGCTTGCGCATTACATCTACGAACCACCATCGTAAGTAATACGATCCCCAGATGGGGTATCGACCGGCTTTGTATCGTCCAATTATAATCCACTTCATCGCCACAAATATCAACGGAGTGATTGTGATCCAGAAAGCGTGAAAGGCAATGTACGCTGCGACGAACCTTCCGAGATCTCTGTCTCCGGGAACATTGTTAATACTCCAAAGCAAAATGTAGAAAAACAGTAAATACCGTGAAACTTGCCAAATAGGAAAAACAATAAACATTGGTACAAGTTGGAACAGAGCTCCCCCGTATGAGCATTCCGGAGCAAGATGCTCAGCTTTGAACGGCGCATCATGGTCCGAGACGCTCTTGCTGCTGTCACTGAAACATCCATCAGATACACTCGTGCTCATGGTTGTTCCTGTCCCAGAGGAAGCGTCTTTACCCTGACGAGCACGAATGAGCTTGGCCATTTCGTTCGAGCTTGCGTGCTGAAAGACCTCGGAGCCGTTGCAGGCTATCGCGAAGAGCTTCCGGATCTTGCTCGCCAGCTGAGAGGCCAACATCGAGCTCCCTCCTAAGTGAAAGAAATTCGCATCGGGCCCAGGGAGGTAATCCAAGTCAAGCAGGTCGGTGAAGAGATTCTTCATGCTCCGTACGACCAGATCATCCGGACCCGATGAATCTTGCTCCTGCAGGATGGTCGCGACGGCGTCCGTCATGTTAGGCGTTGGCAGGACATTCGACGCGAGCGATATTTTATCGGTCTCCACGAAGTGTGACGGTACAGAGTAACGGGCCATGCATTGAATAGCTGTCTCGATCGCAGTGATTCGTTCGATATTTACAAGGTAGCAAACGAAGGCACTCCTACGCTTAGGATGGGGAACGACGACGAGACGCTGATCAAAGCTCTTCGCCAGTAGGGAGGACAATTGGCGTTCGATGTCGCCAGCATCCAAGGCGACTCGACGCGCTTGGATTGGAACATCGAGAGGGGTCCCTTGTGGCGGACACACCGCCTCGAACGTGCGCTCCGTCGCGTTCATGTCGTCCGAGAGCTCCGGCAGTTGTAGACGGGCTCCCAGTTTCACACGTAGGAGCTTGTTGGTGTGACTCTTCGGCAGAGAATCCATGAAGACGAGGCACTGGGGCCACTTGGGGGACGCGAGAAGCTCTCCCAGATGCACGTGCAGGGACGGCAGGTCGAGACGTGGCCTGCCGGACTCCATAACGACGACGATGCCGACGACCTCCTGCAGGACGTCGTGTGGCGCGCTGAAGGCGGCGCATGCGCATACGTCCGGATGGCCCACGACGGCCTCCTCGACCTCCATGGGACTTATGATCTCGCCCCCCCGGTTGATGACCTCCTTCGAACGTCCCGTGATGTAGAGGTAGCCATCCCCGTCGATGTAGCCCAAATCGCCGGTATTGAACCACCCGCCCTCCAGGAACGTTTCCCCAACGGGAACCGCATCCTCGCCGCCCCCGTTCGATACCTCGCCATAACCGCGAAAGCAGGGTTCTCCGCGCACGCATATCGGCCCCTCCTCCCCCGGGGACATGTGACGCAACGTCGATACGTCTAGGATGGCGAGCTCGGGTCCGACGGCCACGCCCGACGTGCCCGCCTTATCGAGACGATACGTTGAGGGAGGCGACGTGATTGGCATGCATTCCGTCATCCCATACGATGGAAGTACCTGATACGTACGATCGGAGAATAAGGGAGGGCGCAGTGCGAAGTGAAACAAGGGAATTGGCGGCGCGTTGGGGCGAGCGATATCGCATCGCATATTATTGGGTATCTCGATCCATTCTCTCGTTGTGGGCAAAATATCATTATAAAAACAAACAAAGTCCAACTCACGGTGGCGTCGAAGACGTGCAACATCTCCCTCGCGAGACTCGGGAGTAAGCCCCCGGCGGCATTCGCTATCATTCTCAACTTCATGGGACAATTTCCGTCGTCGTCGATGATACCGTCCATCTTGCCCGTTTGCAATATCAGCTGATGCATCGTGGGAGCCGCGTAGTACCAGGTGAATGCCCCATTCGCCAACAACGACCAGAAGACGCTCGTATCGAACGACGGACAGCAGATGACGCACCCCCCCGAGAACATCGGGCTGAATACCTGACGCACGATCCCTCCCACGTGAAACAACGGCATTAGGTTGCAATTGACGTCATATGGGGATAGGTCCCAACTCAATGCTATGATCGCCGATGCCGTTAGCATGTCCCCCATTACGTGCGGCACGAGCTTCTTCCCGCCGGTGGTACCCGACGTGAACAATACGAGCACCTCGTCGTCGTGGCCGTTCGGCTCGATGGACGACGCGACCGAGGCGGTCAGGACGACGTCGCGATCGATCCCGGCCCCCGGGGGAGGGGCGTCGATCGTGACCCCCTCGTCCTCCTCCCTCGCGAGCGCGGGCGGCACGGTCGACGATTCGGTCATCGCGAACGCGACGTCGTCGTATCGCAACGGACGGAAGGAGGACGATCGCGATTCGCACAATGCGAATATCCCCGCCTCGCGAGGGCTTGGCACGAGTCCGACGAACGGTATCCCGACCCTATTGGCGCATTCTTCGATCGTTCGGAATGCCGACCAGTCGGGAACGACCCCGTCGAACGACGACGACGACGACGACGACGACGACGACGACGCGACGTGAAGACGATGGACGACGTCATGAGACGTCGACGTCGACGTCGTGGGGTACGACGTCATGAGTCCGCTGTAAGGTCCGACGACGAGATTCGCGCCGCATCGTCTCAGGTCCGATTCGAGCTCGCTAAGCGCACCGTTCGCGGACAGGGGGACACAACTGGCCCAGTGAGACGTGGCGAATATCGCGAGGGCCAATTCCGGTCCGTTCGGCAATACGAGGGCTATGCGATCGCCACGTCCGAATCCGAGGGAATGCAATGCCGGGCCGTAGTAATTCACGCAGAAGTCGTACACGCGATCGTGCGTCAGTGGCGCCCGGCCGTCGATCGATGCCAGTGCCATCCCAACACCACCGCCCTTTCCTTCCATTCCCATCCCTCGTCCCCCATCGGACGTGGTGGTAATAGTCGTTTTGGGTATGGCCGAGCAGAACGTGGGGAACGAGGGGAGGATCGCCCGCGCGACGTCCTTGCCGACTATGCACCCGTTTGGCTGGAGGAGATGTCGACAGGCCGCGAGTAGGGGAACGTCGTCGTCCTTGTCGTAGTCGTCGTTCATGTCATTAGTATTACCACTGCCACTCGAAGAGAAGGACGGCGAGGAGAGGTCGAGGAACTTTTCATGTTCCGCTCGTGGCGACATAATAGGCCTTGGGTGGATATAGTAGTAAAGTCCTCGTCTGCTTAACCTGAAAAGATGATACGATGAATGGAATATACCCAAGAACTTTTCTTTTGCAAGATACCGAAGGAACGACTGGCGTTGTCGACGTTGCCGTGCTGGCCTCTACTCAAGAGAGAATATAATAACGACGAAAGATATAATTCTATTTGTTTATCCGCACTCCCTTCTTCCCTCCTCCTATCTTCTTTTTTTATGAGAATAATAATATTGTGGAATCTTTCGTCCTGGATGCATTCCATAATATTATATCGTGTATGGTACCAAGGACGAGGCAAGAAACACGCACGCAACCGATATGAAAATACACCCCGACAAATAATAGTATGACCGAAATGAGTGGCTTCTCTCGAAAAAAGAAAGAACCAGCGGAACGATTTTTTTATTCGCATCCGATTTTTTCAATGGAAGAGAGTATGGTATGGTAGAGGGAAGAGAGATTTTCGTCGCCGCCGGCGCTCTGCCAACTTGATAGATTCACAAGATTCTTCTTCTTCTCAGGACGGAGAGAGGGGGGCGGGGCCGGCCCGGCACGGCACGACCATAGATTACAGTTTCCAAAACAATCACTTTTTTCTATTCTCCGGAGATAATAAACTCGGCCGGAGAGTTATTGGAGCGTATGGTATTATTAAGTGTCGAGTCAACACTTAAATCTCGCTCTAAACTCGTTACTTATATAAGTGTAAACTCGACACTTATAAGTGTCGAGACCCCTCGGACCGGTCTACCACGACTCACTTATAAGTGTAAAATTTGCACTTACTCCACACAACCTACTCCGCTGCCCTTCGTCTTCTACTCCGTCGTGCTTCTACTTCTAGTCTGATTGATGATGGCCGCCAAGCAAGGAAGGAGGGGGTTTAAATTTACCGTCCAAGAGCTGGAGAGCATGCTTGAGGCCATCGATGACATCGTTCCAATTGGTAATCCCGATTGGGAGCGGGTTTGGGACAGGCACAACACGCGCTATCCCCAAAAGAATAGGACTGCTGAGTCAATTCGGCGCAAATTTCAGACTCTGGTTAAGAAAAAAATGAAAACAGGTGATCCGAATTGTCCGCCTCACATTCGTTCTGCCAAACGCATTTACAGGAAAATTGTAGAGGCTACGGATGGCTCTGATGGCGAATCGAACAAAGAGAGAGAAGACGATGACGATGAGGATGATAAAGACATCTCAGACGACGAGGACGCAGATGTTGGCGGGGACGATGATGAAGAAGATGACGATGACGATGACGGCGGCGGCGGCGGCGGCGGCGGCGGCGGCGTCGGAAAATATGACTACATTGATGAAATGATGCGCGAGCGTGATGGCGACCGCCCACTTCTCGATATCTCTGATATCACAGCGGCATCGACCGAAGGTAGCTGCAGTGGCAAGAAGAGGTCCAGTGAATCAAAGGGGGGTGGGGGGGGGGCAGCGAAGAAGGGCAAGGGATTCGCAAAGCCATTGCGTATCCCTCGTAAGTCCAAGTCGAAATCTGACAGCGATGACGCTGATGACGACGGGTTCTCTTTTGGTCGGATGATGACCATGATGATGATGCAACACCGCCAGGATAATGAGCAGAGGGAGCGGCAGTATAGAAGTGAATACGAACAGAGGGAGAGAGAGTACGATCTTCGTCGGGAGGAGATGGCGATTGCACGCGAGGATGCGCGAGCGCAAAGGCAAATGATGCAGGCGCAAAGTCAGATGATGAACGCCATGTTCATGTCGATGCTGAACAAAAATGGAGGCGACAACAGCAACCCACCGCCTAGCCCCAGCAAAACTTAGGGAATAATTAAATGCAACACTAAATGTTTGTTTGTAGATGGATGATATAAAAGACTACTTTAAATTAAATCGATATAAAAGACTACTTTAAATTAAATCTAAAATTAAATTATTTGCGATCCTATTAAAATCTTATGTCTTCGTTCGCGTCACGTTCAAGATGTGGCATGTATGTATTGCGAATTTGATTAATTCCTACCATTCTAGCCCGCATGTTGTACAAAAGGACAAACATTTTTAACACAATCCTCCGCTCTCCTCTCTCTTCGTACACAAATCTATCCTTCACCCTCGGGAAAGAAGCCTGCATCGTGAGCATTCCCCACTCCGCCGTCTGCCGCGCCGATGTTGCCTGTCTTTTTTTTTGAAGGTCAAGTTTCCTCAGCCGGCGTGTTGGTGCGTTCGAACCCAATTGGTCCTGGCACGATTTATATAAATATTTCCTGTTCACACTCCCGAACGCCGAGTCAACGCAGCACATCCCGCCGGTCGTACGATATACATTTTCCAATTTGTCATAAATCTTACCAAACTCTGCGACCTGACTGTCGTGAACACATCCGGGGACGTTGAAAAATGCAATTGGAATCGTTCCGTCGGGGCAAAAGCAGAACACAGAAGTCACGTAGTGGTCATGCGTCCACCCGTTATAGAATCTCTCCTGAATATCCGAATTTCCGGACGACTGGAGATATAATTTTAGCCCATCCATTGTCGCCCAGCAATCGGTCAAAAGGGGGTGTCGCTCCGCAAATGCCGCCTTGAATGTTTCAATTTCGTCGCTGGAGGGGATAGCAATTCTAGCCAGCGGATCATTTTTGAACGTCTCCACCATTAACCTGATGCCGAATCTCAGATAAACAGACAGGTTCGAATAGGTCAGTCCAAAAACAAGTTGTAAAACATTAAGCGAGCCCCTGGTGCGCGTCCAAACTAACACAAGCCCGAGGCAATCCGCCGGCTGAACTTTTCTCTTTCGCCCACGGGTGTAATTAAATTCGACAATCATCCCCGACTCGTCAAAAGGTGTGTGCCCTGAAAACATCGGACCAAACTTATCGAGAATCCTGTCGAAGGACTCGCAGTCGAAGCCCATCATGGTGATGTACGCTTGATCATTTCGCGATGCAAGCAATCTTCGCCATGGAGAATGTGCCAGCGGAATAAGCGCACTCCGGGGAACTTTGCGAAAGCGTCGTCGCCGCTCCTCAATCGAAAGAGACTTGAAGAAGTCCTTTCGGAGGCGGGAGTGTTTGTAGGGGCCCCTCTTCTTTCTTGCGTGATGACGGGCAAGGCAAAGAAGGAGGGCGGAATCCAAGAGACTCATCGCAAAGGATGAGGCGGTAGGGAAAGCGAGGTCGGCACTCTCACAAAATGGAGAAGTAGGAGTCTCATCTAGGCCACGTGTAACGTGGGTAGTCACGAGTCCGTTTGTGCAAAAAATAAAAATTTCTATTTTGGGACCGCAAGAGCGCGCGAACACATAAATTTAGCGTTTGTGATTTTTTAACACTTATTTAATTTTGGGAACGCTCCAATGTACTATGATATGTTTCTTCCAAGATGATGGATGTGTGATGACTTGTAACTTGTACATATGGGTTGCTTCTAAGGAAGACGATGAACGCTTTAGTGGTGGTTAGATCATGTTGCTGCTTTGTGTGCGCATTGTGCGGGGGCTTAGGAGTACCGAAGAGCGGACGTTGAGAGGCTGAACTATGTACATGATAATCTCTGGAGATGGCTTTTGCTGCGGAATAAGAGCTGGAGTAAAAAAATAAATTTTTACACACTTTTTTATGAAGTGCCCAACCATAGGAGCGCCACATTTCACTTAACCAACTCTTCCGATTTCATCAACAAGTGCAACCCGCGCTCTTTTACTAATTCTAGTCCCATCCGGAAGTAAGGCCTGTTTTCTTCATTCATAATTCTTATGGCTTCATCAATGTGGACTAGCTTGCGCAGGCGACCCTGCTCAGGCCAATCGGACTTGACTGACGAGACATAGAGTGGGAAGAGGAATAGGCGGATGTAGGAGTAGTCGGAGGGGTCAAACGATGGAGCTGGGACCACTGCGGGCGCCGTTGCTGTCACGCAATTGACATCACTTCCACCACCACTACAGGTAGAACTACCCGAGACGATTCTCTTGCCTGATGACAATATCAGTTCAGGTCCGGTTGGCGAGGTCGACAATTCATTCTTGAAACGCTTGGGGAGTGGGGGGCGAGAATCCTCACTTTCAACGCACGACTTGAATTTCATCACCGAATCCTCGATGGTCTCCAACTCTTTCGATACACGTTTCTTTGACTTCGCTGTCTGGTAGTCAATTGGTTCCAAGCATCCCCCCAATTGGCCAACTAACCCGCCCTCCTCGTATGTTTCCCTCATGGCACACTCCTCCTTAGTCTCGTCAGCATCCCATCCGCCCTTGGGCAAAATCCACTCCTTCTTGCGGGACGCGCTGATAAGTACGATACGGCCATCTCGTGTAATGGGTATGGTTCCAGCAACCTCTCGCACAAGATCGCCTGTGGGAGAGTGCAAAAGCCAACGTTGGAGCGAACGGCCTTGGCGGGAAGTGTTACCGTTGAGATTGCTGGTGTAAGTGGTCAGGGACACCGCCCTTGGAGATTTCTGTGAACTTATGGCTGTCTCTGTTGAAACCGAATTGTTTCCTGTCACGAAACATCCTTGTTTGACGGTGGTGGTGGCATCCCCCCCACTCTTTAAATGGTCGTCATTCTCTGAGATCCTCGACGAAATCGCACTCACCGCCTCTAGCGAGGGGTCAGCCAAGGAGGTAAAAGCAATAGATTCGCCGTCTTTGGGAAACTGGACGCAGGACGATAAGGGGACTATTGAAGAAATCGAAGACATCAATGCGTTGGCTTCTATTCCTTCAGATGTAGCCGACAAACGAGTTTCCGTCCCTGACGTCACCTCGACGGAACTCTTTGTCGAAAATCCAAGGCACTTTTCAATATTAAGCGGCATTTCCTCGACATGGTTACTGACATGGTTGCCATCTAAAACGAACGCCCTCTCTGCACAAAATTCCGCTTCCTTCAGCGAAAAACACAATATATTGAGGTCAAGTGTACCCGATGCCTGCTTCATCAATGCTGGGGCCACACAGACAGGAGGGGCCTTGATCCTACCCTGCCCTGTTGGAGTTAGCCGCTCCGGGGCGGGGATAAGAGTCCCATAGAAAGTTTTGTGTGTGGGCACCGGGGAAAGGTTCTTCTGGGAGATTCTAGATGCATGCATCGACACCGTATCTTTCATGGGGCCTGCATTGTTTGATTCGTGATACGACATCGTTTTCGCGCCGCTCATCTTGTTCGGACTCTTACAGCAGTAAGGTAATTCCTTGGGAAAGGGGAAAGGGCCGCAAATGGCCTAGGAGCCTTGTTGGGCACTTCAATATAAATTCATTGACTGGCCTTCGATCGGATTCTTCTGGGCGAAGCCTATAGAGAGTGCTTTTGTCTTATCCTTGTCCTTCTCTTGGAGCCAAGCGGCTAAAGAACTGGGAGAGGATGATCAGAAACTTTCTTACCGCGATTCGAGGAAAAGTCAATCAACATTGTCCACTGTGTAGGTTCATTTCGGAGATGAATGTTTGAGTCAGACACAGCGCGAGGGAAATGGTTTAAGCTTGAATACAGTTGTGGCCCGCCCGAAGAAGGGGGTCGAAGGCACGGCCAAATGACATCGACCAAATCGGCGTCACGGTCTCCAACAAGACAGCAGAAAGCAATTGATCAAAAAATCAGCATCTCTCTGGAATCCCTCAGGTGGAACGACCAATATATTTGAGCTTTCAGGTGACACGTCACACCACTTGCCGTCGCCGAAAGTCCCAGCCTGCTACTCTCGTAGCCACCAAACCAGCTCTGATACCCTTCATCATCATCCCAGCATCACCCTGGTAAGTATAATAATAATTTCCAGTGGTGTTGGGGAGCGGTTGATTTTATTCACCCCATCCATGGTTAAGGGGGAAACGTCCTTGCAAACATGAAATATCGACAGTGCCCCTACCCCCCAATAGGAAACGCCCCGAAACGATTGCCAGAGAAAACCAGTGTCCTTACCTATATTATCCGCAATCACAAAAATCTCTCCGGCTCGGGCTTGTGGCTCCAACCGACGGTTGGTGCTTCGATACTTTGAGATCTGTTTGACAAGAGAGTGAAGTAGTATTGAAGAGAGATGATTGGTGAAGAACGTGGTGCTCGATCGTATGGTATCGTACCCTACCTACGATAGCTACCCAACGTCTGTTCGATCAATGAGGCCTGTTCGCTCTCATCTTCTCCGACTCTCTCTATCTATCATCAGTGTGTAGGGTTACAACACATTTTGTGGTGCGCGAGGAAATTATACTCATTTGGGTCGAACGAATTCCTATGTTGAAACATACTAATCACGCACGTGATGCAGGTTAGTGGAGCATTCCCAAAAACATAAAAACATTGACATACCTATGCTGTTTTGACATAAAAATATGTCTTTCTAACCCTAATTTAACCCTAATTTATGTTTTATTGACATAATAGATCAAGTCTGCGACTGGACCTAGGTTCATTGAGACTTGAGGCATGGCTGCAGAAGGTGGATACGTGAAACGTGTGAGACAAGAGACGGTTTGTGTGGTGCCAAAAACTGAGCAGGGTTAAGTAGCTTTCCATGCAAGCCCTACTCCCCAGGGGAAAAGTCGCCCATCGATCGGGACGATCACGCCTGGGAAATTTTGAAAGATGCCCACCACAGAGGCAAAGTGGTGACGGACCTATGTATCAGACGGGCGTCATCTCCACGTGCCTTCCCAACAAACCGATGCCAACCTCTAAAACGATAATTGAGATCCTACTCTTTGTACATGACTTTGAAACCAAAAGCCCCCTTTACCCAATGGTGTATGCCATATGTGTACGTTTGCCTTGTGTTATTCTTTGTGTTCAGCACTTGTGTTGTGTGCGTCATTTCAGAGGAGCTGTGACGTATGCGTGCTTGATGGTGGAAATGGTTTATGGCAAGTGTTTTATTCAGGTACCACTAGCTCGGCAGTAATGTCTAGAATGCGTTTCCTGCCACATTCATATAGAGGAATTTTTGTTTTATTTTGGTTGACATCCCCTCGGAGAAACATGCCAGCTCCTCCCAGATGTAATCTTTGAAAGTGGTGCTGCGCCATCGGCCCATTTTCCAAATTTCCGTGTCAGAGAAACCCGCCAATGATAGTACATTGGCTCCCCCACTTCGCAAAGAGTGCGTATCGATTCGGTCGATTGGTTTACCCTTAACAGTGGGGTATTCAAGAATTGTTGCAGCCAACTTGAGGGCCACTGTAATGTCCTCGTTAGTAATGTCTGAGTGCTGCATTGGTTCAGTGAAGTATGCCGAGAGGAAAGTTCTTTGCTCCACTCCCTGTTTTCGAAGATGAAGGTATCATCGGCCAAGTGCTTGTACCGGGCAGTGCATGCTGTCCCCATTGGCTTCATGGTAAACACACACCCCTTTCCACCTATTCTTCTGGTTGTCCAGTTTTAGGGTAGCTCCATCCGTTGATGCGATGAGATCGTCCGAAGCATTGGGTGGGAGGCATTTCAATTGATTTTTTGAGTTTTTGCAGAAAAACGTTATATCCTCATATTTGAACTGTACGGTTTGCTTCGTTGAGTTCCGTGACCCCTTGACAGTATATTCCCCCACTCGTAGGAGATAATAGAAGGCTATTAGTGTAAGGTTGGCCGCTGCTTTCTCCTTCTCCGTCCCTATGCCATTGTAGGCCATTGTAGGCTGCAGGCCGTTGTAACAAGCAATTCCGGTACATCAGATTGGACTGGAAGCTTCTTGATCGTAGCTGGGTCCTCCTTCCTGTAGCAATCTAACATCACCTGTAGTCAAGGGAGGAGTTTGTCTGAGCCCTTTATCTTTGTGGGGTTGTCATTGCAGGCCAGTGTGATCGACTGCCCAACTGCCGTAAGCGCGCTTGAGACTGTGAATTTTTTTACTTGTTTTCCTTGACCATAGTAACCTGTGCGTACTCGTGCAAGGTGGCCGGAGAGGACACGCATTCGTGTGGTGAAATCTTTGTCCTGAAGGTAAGGGTCCACTCTCAAAGGCCTCGTATAGGACTCCCAATAGTTCCAATATTTCTGCCTACTGTGGGTAGTCGCCTCCAGTCGTCCAGACTGAAAGGCTTTGTTCGCAAGACAGAAGTCATATGTGTAACTATTTTTGAGGTGGGTTGGCAGTAATTCAGATTCTGTTTTTAAATTCCATTTTGCTTCACTACCAAATGATCGTGAGGGTATATCAGTCATGGAATTTTGGTCCCCGGCGATGTGCAAAGTTGTCAGCGGGCAACAACGCTGTGCATTCATATGCAGTGTTAGTACTCGGAGGAGCTGTTCAGCAATGATGGCGAGAGCAGTCCCTTCCCCCCTTGGAGGGCGATGAAAGCATGTCGTAACTTTGCCATGATGGACTCGAACTCTTTGAATCCTAAGCCTTGTTTGTGGGCAGCGGATCGAATCCATCCCTTCAGTGTAGTGAGTAGCTTTGCTTGTTTCTCCTCCTCTAACCAAAGAGTTTTTTGTTTTCCGTCAAAATCAAATCCCAGCAGTGTTTTCAATGTGCTGTAGGTACCTTCACCCTTATGGAGTTTTTTCAAGGATATCGGGTCATCGCTGTCTAAGATGTTTCCTGGGAAAACGTCATGAATTACCATCATAATTGCCGAAGCGACCTGGTCTAAGTGCTCTTTTGTGGTTGGGATGACCAGGCTCATGAAATAATGTTTCCTCCCTTGTCTCTTCGTGTGTACTGTGTGAACTTGTGGACAGGGATGGTCCCCACTTCCGTTGGTGTAGTCCATTGCAATGTCGTGTGCCGTTTCTAATGCCGCACAGAAATACGGGGGGGATTTGACCCACCCCATTTGTAATGATGTAGGGACGACAATTTTTATTGGTTTGCCCGGAGCTTATTGGAGGACATACTCAAAATTGTGCTCTTCACCCTCATCACAGCACATTCGCCAGAAACCGTCCTTTACATCCCATTTCGCCATGAATATCTTCACATCCTCCTCGTCGGGGGCTTCCACGAATGCATGGATGATCTGTCTAAGGCTATGACCTAACTGATCTAATGCCCCTTTAGGTGCCATCTTGATGGTTGTGTCATTGACTGAGCTGAACGATACATCGAGGATGGACCGGAAGGCGTGCAATTTGTGTGGGATCGCGACGATGGATTGAATCCCATGAAACGATCCTGCAATGGCCAACTGCTACCTTCTCCTTGACTTCCTGAGCAAAGTGCTCCAATGTTTTGGGTGAGAGTGCGGACCAGTGGGGGCCGCATTTCACTGCCTCCTTTAGCTCCTCCTTTGTCGAATTCCGGCCTGTGCATGTTGGGCATCCCATTTGAACCCACTCACTGAGCAGCTTCCCTGCTGGGTGTAATGTTGCAATACCCGACGGGCACATGTTGCCATGCCACCTGTCTGGGAGTGGCAATGAGATCAAGAGCGTTGTCGTGCCCATGTGGGTTGTCCACATTGATTTTTGCTGCTGCTGTTCCTGCAGTGTATGTCGCATCCATTTGTTTTGTAGGCGCAATTTTTCGATATCCTTCCCTGAGTTCCATGACTGATATACCCCCGCGGTAGCGGAAGTGAAGTGTTGTTGTTGCTCTTACCTTGACCACCGTCAAGCAGTGGTTTTGCGAGGAATTCACTGGAATCCCTATCCTCAGTGGGCTCAGCCAAGCAGTGTTCGTCCTCGATTGTGATGGGTGGTTGTGCCATTTGGGCAATGCGGCAGACGCTTGTGCTCTTGCTTTTTCCTAATGCTAGTTCTCGCTGCTGAAGTTGTATGTTTTCTTTACTGTTGGTGTTGATCGCTACTACCTGGCGTTTGCTCGGGCGAGGCCCTTGTTCTGATGTATCTGATGTAAATGATCCTAAAATAGTTGTGCTACTAGTTCCCCCCCCCGTGTTATTGATTGTCAGGCTTGGTCGGTTGTGACGGGTGCCTTTCGTTTTCCTTCAGGAGATCCCCCCATTGCAAGATGGGTCTCCATATAATAAAGAACTCCTTTTCCAATGCAGTCTGCTACTGCTTCCGCTAACTCCTCGGTTACCTCTCCCTTGCGTACATGTCCCTTGATAAACTTGCAGCATCTTCCGTGGAAGCACTTCCCCAGTACACTATTCCAGCAGATATATGCCATTCCCATTGGTGTACAATACTTTGGGAGGGTGGGCATGTCGCGCATTGTTTTGCCGCTTGCCGTTAGTATCGCAGAGAGATCGATGTAGTTATTGTACTTGGCTAAATATGGGTCCATGAGGGCTTTGATTTTTGTGTGGCGGAAGTCTTCTGGGGGAGTTCTCGATTTTTGCTCGTTTGTATTGGCCTGACCCATCGTGGGTGGGCTGGTTGTCCAGTTTGCTGGTGGCAGGACGTTGGGCACCATATGATGGCATGGTTTTTGCTGCCTGCTGGTCGTTGCGGCCATTTCACTGGCTGGTGGTGGGGTGATCCATTGTACCGGAAAGTTTGCCTGAATCACGGGTAGCCCGTGTCGTACCTCATTTGTGATGGTGTCAATGCATGACACCGAGAACCAATAATTTGCACGTGCATCCAAAGTAAGACCGCCCGTCGTTGATGACCACCCATGTAATTCTTGTGCAAACCTCCTTCGTATATGCATATCTGATCGTGAAGCATTCCTCCGTGTCCAGGATATGAAGGAGTTTAAGCAGTTCTTGATAATAGTCACATTGCTCCCCAAATAGAGCCCAAAGGAGAGCACAAAATGTTGATAAGTTTAGTTTGAGCTCCATGTAGTTTTGGGCTGGCATTGTGGTATTGGATCTTTCATTTAGGACCTCATCAAGTCGCCTCATTGACCACGTTAATTCTGATGCTTCCTTGTACCCGCGTAGGTGTTCAACTTCCGAGCCGATAAGGATCGGCATACTAACATTGATATACCCTTGTCTGCCGACTCGTATTGTGCCACATGACCTCCTGGGTTGAATCTCAGTTTTACCAAGTCATCAAGGAACTGTTGCTTGAGAAAAATGAACTTGTCTCTCTCCATATTGTGCATGTGGCACCATGATGTAATTGCCTTTGTAATGTGGTCTCGGTAGATGTCATATGCCTTCCCCTTAGTGGATTGGATGACGTACCTGATTGTAGGGATGTCCTTGACTTGCATGACACCGCAGGCATCCTTGAGCCTCGCTACTTGGTTGCGGTTGAAGCCTTTGCCCGCTTCAAGGGTGGAACCTGTGCCCAAGTGCCCGCCTCCTGCTGGTGCTACCGCTTGAGTAAAGTGCATCATTCCCTGCCCCACTGTAGTTGCCAATAACTGTGAAAGATGGAGGTAATTGGGGACCTGAGTTTGTGCCTGCAGCACTGCTGTTGGCATTGGGGTGCTTGTGACTGTTGGATGTTGTCCCAGGGCTTGGTCGAGCTTATCGTCGACCCATTTATTGAACTCATTGTCGTCGATCACCACCAAGTCGACCTCAAACACCATTAGGCTTTTACTGTTTTGTCCTGCCTGAGATGCACACAAACACCATTGCCGTATTGTATCCCATAGGGCTGGATCATGGTCCTCTCCTGCATTGGTAATTACCTCCTTGATAGCTTCCCACAAATCTCCTGGTGTTGCTGGTCCCGTTTGGCCCCGTAATATTTCGACTATTGCATTCGAGAGGGCTAACAGGAATGGTGCCGTGAGCTCGACCTTGTCCCCTGTTGGTTTCCAGAAGCTTCCACAATTGGTCGGGTTGGCATAGTGTGTGAGGAACACTTCCCAATCGTTCAATGCTTGCCCTGGTTGGCTCTTTTGTTGCTCGTTGGTCTCCAATAAAGCCCACTACCTTGCCTTGGTATGCATTTGTGGCTTGCTTCAACGAATAGAATGTTCCAAGGGTGTGGATCATGGTGATGGTCTTTTGACCCCCCACCATTGCTGCGTACACCCATAGCTGTCCATAATTTACCACAAAATCCTTGAACCTGGCTAGGGCGTTGGTATTACCGTCCATGATGCCCACTTGAAGGGAGAGTTCAGCTTCGAGGGTGCACGGTTCATACATGGTATGCCCCATCCAGCTTAAGGCCAGGCCTAGCCCTGAGAACTCCTGTGGGGTTTCGGGTGCCGCCATTTGCTGTTGCTGCTGTTCCCCAGGCGTTGGTGGTTGGACTTGGCGCCCCTGGTTCATGTTGAGAGCTGGGGGTGGTGCTGCCTGGTTGACATTGGTGCACTGGTGTTGCGTTGGGCATTGCATCGCATCCCCCGCTAGGCTCCATGCCTCGTCGTTGTCGTCGTTTGTAACAAAGAAAGTGTTGCCATCTCCTTCCTGCCCCATGTTCCCCTGGTTGTTGTTGGGGGCACTGAGGTCATCGTTGTTATCCCCTGTTGGGGCATTCTCGCCGTGTAAACCATTGCCCAGTGTGCGGCCAATCCGGTCCATTTTGTTGCCTTCCTTCTTCTTATGAGGTTGCTTCAGATATCTGGTCCCCGGCCTCGAACTCTCTATTGTGTAGTCAGTAGTGTTGCCTTCCTCTTCATGTATACTGGAAAATTAATGTTCGTTGTGATCCGTGTGCATTAGCTGAGCCATTGCCACCATTGTGTTGCCAATGTTATGAGCTATTTTTTAGGTGTTGGGGGGTGTTGATTGCTTTGCTATGCTTAATGCTATGGCTACTTTTCCTGCTAGCACCTTCTCCTTGCCATGGTCTGCCTACTTGCAAACGGAATGAGCCGTAGCTCTTCCGATGAGAGCAGGCTGGCGCTCACGTCTGTCCCTCACCACAACATATCGGATAAACAACCCCCCCCCCGGTTATATAGCTTATCCTCGACATAAAATCATAAAAACTATCTTGCTGCACATAAAAAGCAGAATCACCGTAACCACCCAACTGCACCCGCCTTATCATCATGCCAAAAGGAATCACCTATTCACAGGAAGAAGTGGATAACTTCCTCAATGAATTAGAAGAGATTCTTCTAGTTACAGCGACTGGTTGGGATAGGGTTGCAGAATCCATTTGTCAAAGTACCCCTATCAACAACGCGGCATTGACAGCCTCAGCAAGAGGAAGTTAAAGGAATTACACAGCAAGAAAGTTCCTACAGGCAAACCTTTTTGCCCACCAGCCGTTTGCCGAGCCAAGCATTTAAAGTATTTAATAATTGATAAAATGGATGCATCTGATCTCAATGAATATGATTCAGGAGTGGAAGAAGATGGTGCTGGGGAGGGTGAGGATGACAGGAGTGGTGATGAAGCGGCCTCATTTTTGGTAAGGGGAGGGAGTGTTGAAAGCAATGAAAATGATGAAGCACTAGGACTTGGCTTGGACATCGAGGACAACAGCAGAAATGAGGGGAGGAGGAATGGGAGGGGTGAGGGGGTGAGTGAGAGAGGTTGACTATCAAGATCGTCTGTGACTGCAGCGTCTGAGGGGGGTGATGTAGGAGGTTTCTCTTGGCCGTCATCAAGAGCGTCTGTGACTGCAGCGTCTGAGGGAGCAGCTGCCGAGGGGGGGGTTGACGAGGTTCTCGGTCGTCATCATTGTCATCATGAGCATCTGCAGCAGGATCCAATGCATCCACCAGGCATCGCCCTCAAACACATATGACGCCTATGTCCAGGCCGCGGATGCAACAGCGGGGGAATACTACTCCAGATTTGTCTCCTGGTGACAGGATTGGCAACATGATTGCCATGATGATGATGAATCAAGCATCGAAGAGAGATGAGAGACGCTCCAAATGAGAAGAGAGGTGCGAAGAATTTCGTCTTCAAATCGAGATGCAGCGTCAGCAGATGCAGCAACAGAAGAGCATGATGATGATTCTGTTGATGAACACTATGGGTGAGACAGGTGTGAAAGACCCCAGTGCAGTTTCCCCATCTAAATACAATGGGGAATCGATCCCCTCCACTCTGATCCAGCACAATGCCCTATCCCAATCAAATCCCTGATTGGACAAACGAGGTTGGGAGCTGGATCACAATTTAACTAGCATTTGGCTAAATTAAAAAATTGTACAAAAACTACTCAGTGTACTTGTATGACAAAATTGGTGTGATGTGGATTTTGATTTTCATTAAACATTTCTTAAAATTTCAACTACTCTATTTGTTTGTCCTCTAATAATGTTTGTGACTGCTTCGATATTATGTGTGGGTTATTTGGTATTTTATCAACTAGATTGCAAGAAGTGTTGAAAAATTCATATGGTGAAAATAACACGTCGGTGGGGTGCCTGATCATTGCAACTTCGTCAGCATCGGCCACTCATTCACTTTTTCTTACTCTTCTTACTAGATGATAATTGATTAAACGATGGCATCTTGTTCTGGCCTTTCTTCACGCTTGACACAATTCCAATTCTGGGACGTAGAATACTCTTTTCCGGGGTTCGGCTGGCAGTGTCCCAGCGACCCTTGTCGAGGGTCTTGATTGCTTTCATCGATGCCTTGTGGCTTTTGCAATGATTGACTTTCCCAAAGCTGACTCGTTTGGAGGGAGAAGAGCTGGTATCATTGTCGTCACTCGATCCGAATTCCTCGAAAGATGCATTTTGATTGATGACCACCTGGTCGGGGCTGTGCATTGAACGAGGATCAACCGAAGGTGGTGATGAATTTTGCTTCGTCTTCTTTTTAGATGAGTTAACTGCCGGTGTTTCAACATGAGAAGTAATAAAGTCCTCATGAGAGATTTTTGTGGCATACTCTACGCCTTCTTGCAATTTACGTTTCTTCTTTGCTGATTTGGAGGACTCTGGCGTTGACGAGAGGTCGATGGTCATATCTTCCATCTTGGCTGCCATTTTTTTAACAGGAAAACCACTCGCAACATCATTTCTGCAATCACTCTTGCTACAATGTTTCTCCATCTTCTTTTTGGACAAAGACTTTGACTCTGGCGCGATAGCATCAATGCACATTTTATCAGATGCGGAACTAGCATCCTTTTCTGCTTTCTCTATTTTTTTCGACGAAGCTTTCGTCTCAGGTGTGATAGCATCAACGAACATTTTTTCGGTTGCCTTAGGTGTCGTATCATCGTCTACGGAACTGGCATCTTTTTCTGCCTTCTTCTTCTTTTTGCGTTTCTTTTTCTTTTCAGTGGGTGTGTTGGTTGTGTCGAAATCTTTTTCCTCATGGGAGGCTGCTACCTCTTTGCCAACAGTTTCCTTCTTCTCCAATGCTTCTTCATCTAGACTGACATCTTGCACCTCCTCCTCAGGTGCGATAGCATCAACGAACATTTTTTCGGCTGCCTTAGGTGTCGTAGAACCAACCTTATCGTCTACGGCACTGGCATCTTTTTCTGCCTTCTTCTTCTTTTTTCGTTTCTTTTTCTTTTTAGAGGGTGCGTCGGTCGTGTCAAAATCCTTTTTCTCATGAGAGGCTGCTTCCACTTCACCAACAGTTTCCTCCTTCTCCAATGCATCTTTATCTGGACAGAGATCTTGCAACTCCTCCCCCAAATTGCAAAGGTCATCTTTACCATCACTGGTTCTTTCCTCTTCGTCATCATCAGAGTCGTGCTTGTCAATATCAACGTCCTTACCCGCCACTCGTATCTGTCGGGTGTATGCCTTATGCATCTCATACAATGATTTACGATACCTCTCATCTGTATCACTGTCGCTTGCAATGGTAAAGATGAATCTGGACACTGTTCCTACGTGCACCTGATTAAAAATCAATGCGGCTTTTTCTTTCTGGGCCTGATCGCCCACCAAATCCTCCGTCAAGGCAGCAGCAGCAGCACTAACGAAGCTATACTCATTCAAAAACTTCAACAGCACATTTTGCATCACCCTTTGCTGAACATTCTTGTCCACCGCCATCTTCGCCAAGCCAAAGAAGGGCTCGAGGCAATCCAAGAACGTGGCCTCGGTCAACGGAAGAGCGGCGTCCCTGTTGACCTTGGCCAATTCGTCGACGCAAATGTCGATCAGATGGTAGCGCAAACCGTTAGTCAAGCCTTGAGTTTCGGCCGATAATCCCTCGTTGTAAATGGCGTCGTTGAAGAGATGGATAATGCCAACGTTCCAGTTACGTTTGGACATGTATTTGTACGCCTAAATTTGCACAAGATGACAAGAACAGCACACATCAGACGACGACTGTCGTGCGGACTTTTTTTTCTGAATATCCAAGAACATACCTCATGTATCATATACCTAATTGCCGTGTAAAATTTGTCCACGCGATGTTTGTCCACGTTGCCCCATTCTCGTCGCACTGTGCACAAAAATGTCGATATGTAAAGCATGACGAGATGGGCCCCACGGCAGTGCTTTTCATTCATCGCCCTAATCAGTCGTTGCTCGTATCCTACTTCCTCCTCATCCTCGCTGCCATCCGTTTGATCCTCGTCATCTTCACTCTCCTCGTCGTCGTCGTCGTCGTTGTCGCTGCAACTGCCATTCATCTCGATGATTTCCATGGTGTCGCCGTCGGCGTCCTCGAACACACCGTTGACATCGCACTCGCCATCATTGCACTTTTCGTCATCGCAACAATCCCCCCATTGCTCTCCGTCTTCTTCCACCAGATCGTCGTAATAACCTTCTTGTACTTGCATGTAATACTCCCCGGCGTACTCGTCCTCCTCCTCCGTGCCGGCGAGGGACCACATCATTTCCGCGAGGATTTTGGAGAGCTTGTCCTGGACGGGGGCCTTGTCTGCCATGTAGAGGGTATACCACAGTCCCTAGTTGTCGAGGAAGGATGGGGGCGGGGGATGTATGCGCGCACTATGTGTTTGAGATTCGTCGAATAAATGGGGTATGACATCGAAAAATGGCATTTTATCCACACTCCAAACTCACCTTCCATAGCTTCAGCAGGTCCAACTCGCTCAATCCGACGCCACCGTTAGAGTGATCGCTACGACTGCTGAGGTACGCACGGAGCATCTTCACGGCGGCGTGACGCGTTCGCTGGTCGGTCCCGCCGAGCAATCGACCGAATTTGACCTCGGGGGAGTCTAGATCGAGGTGCGGGTCGAGCGAATCTCGAAGGGATGAGGAAAGAGATGCGGACGACAACTTCCCTCCCCCGACGACGACGCCGTCCGGGGAAGGCGTCGAAGGGGCGGTACCCACCCCCTCCCGCTTTCCTTCGCCATCATCGTCGGCAAGGCCCGCGTAGGAGATGTAGGCCCGCGCGCGCGAGGCGGCCGATTTGATGCGGGGTTGCTGCTGCCACGTGTTGGACGGGTTTGGACCCGCAGCGCGACGCTGGCGCTTCGAGAGGGACGGGGTCTTCTTGGACTGTGCCCGTTGCTGCTTTTGTTGATCGGCAGAGTCCATCGTGGCTTGCTTGCGTCGTCTGCCCTGTTTTGGTGGCTATGATCCGGTCTCGGGTCGCGATTCTTTTCGGGGAGATTTTTTTATTTTTTGTGGCGTCAAAAACAACGGACAGACCGTCAATGTCCAACACACTTTTCTTGATTTCCTCTCTTTTTTCTTCCACTCGCGGGCAGGAGCGGCAGTTACCATGCAGATGAAGGAAAATTACACGGGCATGACGGATCGAAAACGCTACTACGTGGCTACCGCTGCTTTGGTTTGCCTCCTATTGCCGCTGGTGGAGAGCAGCCTGAATCATGTAACAGTGACGTCAACAAGAATTGTATCCACCTGGAAGCAATCTTCGTCGTCGCTCGGACGAGCAACCCCGTTGGCTTTTGGCTCTACTCCATTCTTGTCATCGTCGAAACATGGAAATGACGCGATCGTTGGATCCGTAAGCTCTTTTGGGCGGCTGGCCTTCCTATCTAATTTCGTTCACCTTTCTTATTCCTACTGGCTATCCCCGCAGAGTATATTTCATCCTCGCACTGAATCATGCGCGGCTCGAGGCCATCGCCTCTCCATCCTTCTCTCGTCTAAAATTCGTAACGATGGTAATGACGATAGTAATGAGGAGTTCAACATCCAAAGCTTGTACCAACAAGTGCAAGAGGAGGATCCTGAATGGTTCTACCAAACATTTTCCAAATTGTTGGATGGAGATCCGATAGAAAAAAATGGTGCTCCCCGCGAGGGAGTTTCGATTATTGAAGCTAAAGACAATGATTATGATGCGTCGGGGGAGGGGACTTTAATTTCGATGAGTGTCGATGAAGGTAACATTGCTATCATGGCAGACGATGAAGTGAGCGATCAATCGTACAAGCGTAATGCAGTAGAGACGGAACCTGTCAGCCCGAAGGATACAATCAGTGGTGTCCCAAAAGGAAAGGTTGAGCTGCCATTATCATCTGCTAATAGCGAGAGAAAGAATTTACCAAAAATACAGACAACGCGACAGGAAAATGAGGAAAATGACGATGATACGTTGCAAGAAGGAGTTCAACGTGTACGTGCATCCGGTGACCGTACAATTTATGATGGCAGCAAAAGCAAAGAAGAGAACGAAGGAGGTTTTAAATACGATGATGAATATGAAGATTCGGATGCATACGATGAAGATGAAGGTTACGAGGACCCGAAAAGCCGACCGCCACAGAGGAGACAGCCGCCAGTGATCGAGTCACGAGAACGTCCTCAGGCGAAAAAGCCACAAGTCAAACCATCCCGCAGCGTGAGCCCGCGGAAAATTGTTCGCCTGCGAAACACGTACACCGGCGACATCGAAATTATAGGACCGCTCGCAGATCTATTGAATATGGGATACACCGAGAAGGAAGTAATTGTTCTGCGGCCGCAGGTGTTAGACTTGATTCTCGAGGATCGCATTCCAAAGCCAACGAAGGGGCTTCCAAAACGATGGGTTCGTCTCAGCAAGTTAAACGGCTACAAAGAAGAAGCAAATGAAGAGGAAGAAGATGAAGACTTTGAGTGGGAGGTAGAAGTTTTTTCGGTGAAGACTTATAGTAATATAAGGTTGGATGGCCGTGACGCAAGCGACTATGTAGGGGTAAGTAATGATTCGATTGACGATGATAAAATCTCAGCAGTCAACAAAGTGATAGGGCCAGAGACTGTCGGTAAAGAGGAGAGCACTGGCGCTACATCCATTCCTCGTGAGGGTCGAAGTACAGCGCGACAGGCAAAGGAAGGTCGGGTTGTAGAGTCATGGGGTCCCTTCACATCTTCTCGTGTGCCTGATGCGGACAATGAGAATGTCCAATACAAGCCCAGAGAAGAAAGAGGCACTAGAAAACAAATACAGCAGTCAATCAAAGTGGAAGAGAATGATGATGCGAGCAGCCGCAGGTATGATAAGAATGCAAGAGAAAGTAACGACGTAAAGAGACGCTCAAAAATTCAAGGGAGACTTGATGATGTTGATGATGGTGATGGATATTCTCGATCGATTCCTTCAAAGCCGATGTCGCAAAGGTCGATCAAAAATCAGCAACGACGTCAACGACAGTCTCCTCCGATTCGAAGAAGAGAACTCCTCATTGATCGAGGAGAGGATGATGAACCGCCGCCCAACAAATTCTGGATGGATCTACCAACTTTCCGTGATTTCCTACGAAAAGAGGCTCAGTTTCGATTACAGATCCTGGGCCCCGATTGGAAAGAGAGTGTGCTCGACGAAAGTCGCTGGCGATACGATTTGTACAAGACGTGGTTGACCATGTTGGATGAGGGCGTTGGCGATAATCCACTCTATGAATATGGTGAAAGGCCAAAAAGGAGGAGATCAACACCACAGCCTCGTTCGCGGGTCGAGCGAAGACGGTCAAATGGTCCACCAGAAAGAGAATTGCAGGAGAGAGATTTTGATAATGTTAAAGGGAGAAAGACACGTTCTGATAAACGAGGAGATGGAGGACGCGAAGGAAGACGCAGAGTAGAATCAAGAGCTTCATTCGATCGTCGGCCTCTTCCGCCAGAGAGTTCTGGTATGTAGAAAAATTTTTCTGATTTGGAAGAATCACTGCAGCGTTCCAGTCGGGAGAGATCAGAGAGGAGGCCTCCCAACTTAAGAGCGGATAAAATATCAGATGGAAATGACTACGATGAATCTCACTATGAAGAAGATTACGATGGACCCAGATCAAACAGGAGACCTACGGGGAGGCCTCGGAGGAAAGATTATAAAAGTGGAAGTGGTGTGCCATATGAACAAGAACATGAGAGTTCTTTCGAAAATGAGAAGGAAGACCCTCCAAGGAGACGTAGACGTGTTAATTATGCCCCAGAAATGTCTCA
This sequence comes from Cyclostephanos tholiformis, assembly GCA_036939975.1. NCBI lineage: Eukaryota > Bacillariophyta > Thalassiosirophyceae > Thalassiosirales > Thalassiosiraceae > Cyclostephanos > Cyclostephanos tholiformis. Next base: position 2,996 of record JALLPB010000208.1, on the reverse strand, counting down.
GGGACAACATTCTAGAGAGGTTGGAATGTCTTCAGAACATGATGATGATGAACCATTGGAGGAATAGGTAGGATAACAATGACAGCATTTTAAGAGAAAGACTCATATGCCATGGAGCACTACTACATGCTGTAACTTTTAAGATGATTGTCTCACATCTTGCATCATAGTCATATCATTTGTCATCAATTTCATGTTGAATGAAAAGATGACTTGCTAACATGAAATCATTCTTCATTCAAGATTTATCTCTTTGGGTGTGCAGGTTATTACTAGTCCATAAAACCAATTTGCAAGTACCATCAGCAATTTTTGCCCACTCTACAAAGTAGAAGGCGTCAAGGCAAATTTCATTCATTGAGTTGGCATCTGTGAGCTTGAGACAAGAAAGATGATGGTCTACAGCATAAAGTTCTGATCATACTTCTGACATTTTGCCCATATGCCCAGCTTCATCAGGGCTTTTTTCTTTCCTTTATTGGTCTTTGTAGGCATGGGGCTGAGTAATACAATGTAATAGCAAGTGACCCTCTGACTCACTTGTATGATGTATTTTTGTCAATATCACCTTGCTGACAACCATAAAGGCCAGGGTTTAAGAACCACGACTCTGTCGACACATAGTACCACCCTAAATCCCACAATAGAGAAAATGGTATGATCCTAAACTAAATATATAAATGATACTAACAAAAAAACTTCAGCTCGCAAAATGCAAGTAGCTATAGTACAATTCCTACATACTAGGTATTATTCTATTTTTTGCTACCTGAGCGTCCCAACAATCCAAAAGAGAACATTGCCATGGTGGAGTCGAATGCCGGGTCCAGTGGCATGGCAATGGTGATTTAGAAAAAACCTTTGCAGTAGCCCCTTTTGCGGTGGAATGGTCAAGAGCGTCATTGAAGGGTTTTATTTTTTTACGTTTATTGGCCGAGAAAAAAATAATTAGTCAACTCATCCAATTTATTTAGTTTTTTACTATGCCCCAACTCTATCGCACCAAAATCGATTGAATCCCTCTCCCCTTACATCTCCTCCCGGTTGCACATCCTTCCCCAACCCCCCTCAGTTGATCTCACTTGTTTTTGGTTGGTTGTTGCATTTTTCTTTGTTGCTTGGTGGCAATCTAAGCCATGATGGATTGAATTTTTAATTTTTCATCAACTAAATCTCCACCCCAAACAATGCCAAAATACCTCCAAGACACACTCTGCCATGGTCGCATGCTCTCCCCAGTATAACCCCCACTGCAAATGCCATCTTTTGGCTGGTTGTTGATTGTTGTTTGAATTAACAAAATGGCAACCATCTAAGGCCTGAGCCCTGCCCATCAATCTATTTCTAAATTGGTCTTCTTTTTGATTCCCCAAGCAATCCCATAGTGCAAAACAGACCCAACCAAGTGTACCCATCATTGACCACAATTTCTTAGCAGGCTCATTGCACTGGAACAGGTGGCATACTGCCATGGGTGGTGGCATAGGCCATGGTGGATGTCCCCATTGATTGAGAAAATTTGGTTCAAAATGAATTGAAAAAAAGAGGACACTACCTTAGCTGGGGCGATGTGTTGGCAACAAGGAGACATCTGAGGGACATGAAATAAATGTATTCTCAGAGCTGTAGGTTAGCATTTTTACATGTTTTCCAAGGTGATAATGGCTTTCTTCTAGATTAAATTTTGGCTTAACTTAGTCGTAAGATCAAATTTCATGCTAACTCATACCTATGTACAGGAGGCGGCAACAAATATATCTTACCGGCTTCTACTTTTGTCTAGTGTTTGAATTTTTTCAGTTATTTTTTCGGATGGGTGCAAAGCATAATTATTACTCACATTTTCAGGTGAGAAAGAATTATGCTTCGCACCCATCCAAACTAATTAGGATGGTGCAACTATACTATAATTAAGAGTTTTTATTTTTATAAATAATATTTATTTTTACTAAGATACTACAATTCTACGGTATCTATGATAATATTACAAAACACTTATTAAGGCACAGCTATGATACCTGCCTTCCCAAAAACATGTTGACCATGGCAATAAGGCAACCTCCCCTCCCGGCCAACACCAAGCCAAGACATGATGAAAACAGGGGCTGTGTTGCTAAAAGAATATCAGCAGATAGCTGGTGTTAGTGCACTTCAACTCAATGCAGCAGCCTAGAAAAAGCACTTAAAATAACTATAAACATTCATCATATGTCTGCCGGCAAGCCGGTCATTGGCCTACAGAATAATTATTAGTTTTCCGTCAAAAAATATATCGCTGTGTTGCAACCATTGAGGACTATAGCGTAGCATACGGCAATCAAACTTACCTTTAAAATTGAAGCTGCTGGTGGAGGGTGGTGGGCAGCAGGGGACCATGGTGTCATGTTTTTTTTGTGGATTGTGTTTTTGGTTTAAGAATCTGCCATTGGTCTCAGAGGATTTAAAACAATTTACATTCATGGGGTTTTGTATAAATCATAGACTCCATTTTTTTCTTTCGAAATCATTCCTACATACGTAGGGCTTTGGTACGAAAAAAGACTGTATCTTCCTTGCTGGTTTCTATGTCACAATTCGAATCAATTAAACGTGAAAGGCCTATTTTTTAGATTTTTCTTTGCTATGTTCATTGGAATACAATACATAAAAAATGAAATAATCGCAATTTGAAGCATGTGGGATACTTCTTTTGGGACATAAAAGCTGTTGCAAAATTAAAAGAGGAGAAAACGACAGTTTAGATCCATGTAAAGGCTAAGAAAAACCGGTCATAAGGGAAGGCCATTCTTGATGGCCCTGAAGGGCAGCTCGCCCCAACCAGGGCATATAGGGGATTGCCTGAAAGCTCTCTGCAATGCAAGAATGATTCTGGCATCTGGCATCCAACAAAGGCCTACATGTACTAGAAATAAAGAGAAAAGGAAGCTCCCCCATCTAAGTTACCTCTGAACGACCAAATATTGATCTGGAAAAATTAATTTGATCTACAGATTCTA
>JALLPB010000207.1:0-32540 GCA_036939975.1 Cyclostephanos tholiformis | reverse complement strand
ACGGGCTCACAACCCATCCCTTTCACAGCTCACTGGTACATATTGGAGACAGGCAACACTAACTGATCTTGGTAAAAATGCACAATACCAATGATCACATAGTTGGTGTGAGTATGCATCACACATGATGGTACCATCCGCTACTAACACAACGAGATATCATGGACTATCTCAAATTCATACGAATGACCAATCAGGGTTCACAGCGGAGAACGGATATATTCCAGAGAGTAAACAAACAAGTGTCGACACTCACACAAAGACGATGAACTTACCGTCTACAAATCAAACAGAAAAAAAGTCTACAATAACATAAGGTTCACAGACAGTGTTCTGCTTACGGACATAGAAGGCACGCCCTCATGATCCAAATACATGATAGACTTCATCTCCAAACTCTCACAAATATTACGCTTGACAAATGGTACTAAACCATCCTTACACTTTTGTCCAGTGCCCAAAACTCAGCAGGTTTTTCCTACCTAAGGTTTTCCGCTGATTTCACGCTTGATTGCTTCATACGTGGGGGCGAGTGACATAGGCCAAGATATCTCATAAAGGTAATTAGCAAATATCGCTAAAAGGGCATGAGACTCGCTATACACAAGTCTCTGGTGTAAGTACAGCCAGACGGTCGCATACAGACAGACCGATCTTGAACCAGAGATCTTATCTATCTTGAGGACAGATAAACGATCTAAGTGCGTAGGCAGATTCGCCACATCGTATACGGAATTCCTTCGTAGAATCAAAAGATTCTACGTACCACCGAGTCAGGTGTTCCTCACAAAAGTATACTGAATTCCCATGTAAGGAATTCTACGGATCGACACACAAGTTTCATTAAAAGTAGTCTTAATATTCTCATAATTTTACTTTTCTTTCTTCCTTCCGATTTATTAAAACATCTATTTTTTTACGGCTCATGTCATGGTCAAGGGGGAGCTCATAAAAAATGGCGGGAAGAAATATCTATCTAGGAATTCAATACAGCCTACAAAGGAATTCAAGGGGGGGGTATAAATCAGAAACTTAATCACTATTAACATTAAAGATGATGACGATGGCATCCTTATGCTGTCACCATCATCCTCCTCCCTCTCCCACTTGCCTCAAATGCTTCGTCATCATGTGATGCACTTTGTCGATTGGGTGCACTTCATTAACCTCCCCTCCCCCTCCCCATCAACACACATCGTGCTCTCCTCACACTCCTCCTCCCTCCTGCCATCTTTCCTGTCACTCCTCACCTCCCTCACTTGCCTTGTCTGGGGAGATAATTTGTTGGTGGAAGCGGGAAAAAATACATCATCTGCATGGTGTTTTTGTAATGGTGCACTGTGGGGAGGGCGAAATTCACATATTTCTCAATGTTAGAGCATTCCCCGGGAAAGGCGGCATGCTCTAACGTTGAGACATCTACTGATTCCCTTGCTGAAGGGGGGGTTAAAGAACAAAAGGGTATGGGGATGGTGCATTGCATGGAGAGGGTGGGGGGGGGGTAAAAAGGGACTTAATTTCATGGGAGTCACTTGAGCGAGTGACATGGAACTTGGGCCATTTTTTTTTATTCCAAAAAATATTGGCGGGAACCTTCTTGTGGATCCCCTAAAGACAGAGCTGATTGCCTCTCGTGACCCAGTTTGGCTGCAGAAACCTTCAATGTCTTAAGCAGACTATGGTCTGTTTGAACAGATTGGTCTGTTCACAAATGCCACCACAATGAAATTGATGGTGTGCATTTCTGGGCAGATATGAGAGGGCTACACAGAGGAGAAGTATGCCAATTACAAGTGTCTGACTGAGACAGCCACCAACAGGAAGCATTGTCATGTGGACCCTGAGATTTGTGGCACCAATCTTCTTGTGGCTGGATCTTATCATGGTCATCTGGAATTACAGCATGACACCAACAACCCTAGTTTAAAATACCCCACCATGCCCCCAGCAGTCTCTTTGAAGGTGTTGTGTGCCCCAGTGTGTTGGGTAGGGATCTGACTTACATGAAAAACCAAAATCTACAACTGAGAAACTGGGTAGTTCAGTAGCAACCCGCCATTTTCAAAAATTAATTTGGCGGGAGTAATATCACACCCAACTTTCCGGCGGGAACAGCAGGTTTAAAATTTTCTGGCGAGAACAGCCAGAGTTTTAAAATTTTCTTCCTGCTAAATCTCATTTTGTGACTTTTTTTTGGCAGGTGCCAGGGATTTTAAAAATCAAAAACCTGAAACTTTTTAAAATGATCAAATTCCAGAACAACTCCCCACCAGACATTTCCAAATCAAATTTTTGAACTCTCCTACTGACAGGCCACAGCCACAAGCAACACCCACCCACATTCTAACAGTTTACATTTAAAGGCACCTTAAGCCCACTCCCCTACTGGGTACTCCAAATTCCAAGTCTAAATCTTCAGGATTGGACTTGCCACCCCTATTGAATTAAATGCCAAATTAGGATCAGGAGCTTCTCGCACTAATTTCTGATTGCTGACTCTGTGGGCACTTGATTGTCATCAAATTTCCAACTCTACTGCTGATCAACCTTAGAGTAAGAAATGACTGAGGAGAGCTAACCAGTCACCTGGTGCCTGGCAAGACAATCAGGGACTAAATTTCTTGCATTCCAGCAATGACAGCTCAACCAAGTGAGTTATGAGAGGGAGACAAGGTGAAGTCATTCTTGGCTTCTGAAAATAAACTACCCACCAATAAACCAAGAAAGAGAAAGTGGGAACAAACAATGGAGAAAATTTGATTCAACAATCATCCACATCACATCCCCAACCATAAGCACGTGATAACATGTGAAAGATGCAGGGAGGATTGGGAAACAGCTGATGATCCAATAGTCAGATATTTTCTTCTGAGTTGGGGGTATTACAACATGAAGGGAAAGAGTTGCAAATAAGAAAGTAAATAGAGTGAATAAGGATGGAGGAGGTAAAAATGATGCTGAGTCATGATAAGCAGCACTTTGTGAATACAAGAGAAAAAAACGAACACCACAACCAACATCATTGAGAGAGAGACTGGGGGAAGATGCCACTAACAACACCAGTAATCAAGTTGTACACTGATTCCGAAGGAGGGAAATGAGAAAGGGGAAATTTCCTCATTGGACAAGCACAGCGCAATGCCCTGTGCATTGTGCTTTTATTTATTCTTATTCATCCTCTCATAATATACAATTATTAACAGCTTAACAGCTATTGACGCTTGTGAGTGTCGACTTTTTAACGAGCTTCATAGTATCGTAGTTTTTTAGCAAATTTTTGTCTGCTCACAAACTTAGATATCGCATTGAATGTGCAAGAACCTCATCTTTTGTGTGGTCTTTTACTATTTTCTTGCAGCGCTTTGCATCGATAATGCACTAGGAGCTTTTTCTTGCATATTTTTTTCGCTAGTAAAAAATTCTCCATTTGTGACTTGTGTCATACGGTAGATTTTGGTGCGCCGAGTTTTTTTAGGTAGAACTTATTGTACTATTCCTACGTATAAATCTTGTACGTACCTACCAAAAAAGTCGAGTTTTTCTCCTGCCGGAATGGACTTAGCAGTTAAGATGTTTAACAATTGAGGTTTCTTCATTTGCAACTGAAAAATGATTCAACTTTGCTTTGCACCTATGCCTTAGACCTTAGAGGCTAAGAGGACTAAGTAGCAAAGCTAATCTTACTTGGCTAATCATGCTTATTCATAGCTATTACTCTCATGAGAGCATCATGGTAAGAAAGGCAAAAAAAGAATACCATACCCATACTAGCTTATGATACACAGTACAGATTTGCCTCTTGAGTTAGTGGCTATCGTACTAGTAGTATTTATTGTCCTGACATAATTTTCTACACGAGTCACAATCCCAAAAAAATGAACTTCCTGTGACATTGACATCATGCATCTTCTCGGCAATATTATCTATTTTCGTACCCAAAAGCCATCCGGTATTTTTAGCAGAAGTTCCGAGATTCTGACTGATCATAAGCAAAACTGGATTATTTTTTCTGAGTACCGAATTGTAGTTTGTTGGTGTTTTCTCACATACGCTGTCAGTATTGCTAAATCATAATCAGCACATATCTCCTTGTTGGTCAGCCTAATGGGTCACTATAGCAACCCTAAGCTACCATACCTTAGGGCAAGGTAAAAGGTCCCAAAATTGACCCAATCAAGAAAAGTAAGGAATGTTTAGAGTTGGACTTGACAAGAGGATCAAAATGGTACCCCATTTTCCAAAATCGGCCAAAAACTTATAAAAAAATTGGCTGTTTTTTTCGTGTTTTGCTGCTTTGCCATGAACCACCAACCCCACAGCATTAAATATGTGCAACCAAACAGCACAGGCATCTGCCCACTATGCATGCACAGAGGATGGTGACTTGAAACATCCTCATACATTGGATATTGATGGAGATATCTGGTTGGATAGGTGGTTGGCATGTGGGCGGATGTGGGTTTGGTGGAGTTGTGGCGTGTGTGCCAAGGTAAAATAGCTAGGTAAAATTGGGTAAAATGCAATCAACAAAATCAACCATGGTGGCCGGCATTGTCATTCAGCTGCTGTAGGGCCACACTCCTGACATTAAAGCATGCAACAATCAACTAACATAATATGCAATGGGTCTGTGTCATTAAAACTAGAAAAAATTATGTTTATTACTATTCATATGACCATTAATACATATTGCAACGATGACAAGGTGCACCGAAAACACAACAACAACAAAATGATGGGTACCGTTTGGCCCACTGGATAAATTTGACGTCATTGACACTGCAGTTCCCGCTGCATAGGTGTTGGTGATGAGGGGAAGCAGGGGGGGGCGTGGGGAGGGAGAGTTGGGGAAGAATTATTGAGCATATATTCATCATGGAATTGGGGTCACAGTTTTTTTTGATATGATGAAGTATGTAATTCAATGCATAATAACTCTAAGTAAAACTATGGTACCCCCCACATGTTAAGATCTGTCTGGACTAATTTGGGGTTGCTGAACATGATGGTGCCCTCAAAAATGGCCTAGGGTCCTTGGGGGGTGATTTAGTAGTATTTTTAGCTTGCTGAAATTGGGGACCCTATAGTGACCCTAGCCAACAGGTACACCCACTGACCCAGTCGATCTGCCAAATCAGGAAAAAAAGAATAGATGCTCATCTCGACATATTTTTCGAACTTGTTATCCATCATTCCCCACTTCTTGTTCATCCTGATTATTGTGGGAAAAACCTGCTCAGACTCAAATCCAAACTGCACATGCATGCTTCAAAAGTGTGTTAAATAACTGGCACGTATCTTCTGTCATTCTGCATCAGTTGCTGCCATCGGGAGCTGCCAGTGTGGTGGCATCATGCACTCCCCTGCAGCATTGCTGCTAAATATTCCGGTGCATGCCAATGAAGACTTTGCCACCAATCTGCTGGATAGTGGAAGATTTGTGAGATGGCAGGTCTCCCTCCTGCCCTCATTTTGCTACCATCAATGGAAATTTCAGTCTTGTCAATGTTTATGATTTGACGGAGAATCCCCTCTTCAAGATGAGCTTGTCCTCCCCATTTCCTCCCTCCCAAGCAAACTCCTTCTCCAACAAAAAAGTACAAAAGTTAGTGAACCATGCAAGGAGATTTGAGTATGCTGTCCATCTCAGTCGCCTCTCCTCTACCAGTGGTAAGATGGCAACATTTAGCTTGACTGGTGTTGCATGCATAATTCACTCAAAGAGCATCGTCTTCATCTGATCCCCTGGCTCATCCACAACACCGCAGTACTAATTGATTGTGCGGATGATCTCATTGTGCTCAGGGGAGCCGCTGTTCACTTGGTCAGTTTTTATTTTTGACTCAATGGCAAGGACAAGAATCCTGAATGCATGTGGCGGGATCATCCCACAATATCGGAATTGCCTGATCATCCCACGGGCGATGTATTTGTTGATTGTCATCATCGACAAGGGTACTCACATCCTGTGGATCCAGAACTACACCACGACCTGATCAATGACCTGTACGGTCATGCGGCAGTTCTCCTGTGGCTTCAACCTCTCAGCAGAGACAAGAGTAGTCATGCAGATGTGAGCAAGGTTTTGAACCTCCTTCTGCTTCTGCTCATTGCTCCAGTCCACTTGAAGTTGGTGCGGAGCCAGATACCCCCAAAGAACACATGGTGTTGTTGGATGCAGCTGCCTTGGTGAAGGCAAATGATATCATTGCAAGAACTTGACAATTCGTCACATATGGGGGGACCGCAAGGGCTAGCCAACCCTCGTGGCTGTGGCTGCAAGCTCTGGATGGGGGCAGGATCCCCCGCTCTCAGATTTTTTGCAATCTAACCAACCTGCTGCTGCAGCATTGGATTGGTGGCCTCCTCCATGGAGTTACCCTTAGCCAACATGGCTGTGGGGACTTTCAGCCTTATGCTGGGGTCTGGATCAAGTTTGCAACTCACCAGAAGCTTCACAGCTTTCTCAGCACAACAATCAACATGATAACTCTTTTGCTTTGGCATTTTTGAGTTTTTGTGATCTACAAAAATGTAGGTGTGCAATGTTGTCAATGAGTCTAAGGGATTTTTGTCGAGTCTAAGGGATTTTTGCTCACAGTAAAAATCACCCCCCATGTCAAAAGAGTGTGGAGAACAGATCCCCTCCACCTGGGTTCAGCAAAGTGGCCCGGGTCCTGCAATTGCCCCAAACTTACAAGGGGTCAGCTTTTGCAAATGAGGAAAATTGAAATTCTAATTTTTTATGATACCAAATGTGACACCACGGACACCCAATCTTGCACTCAATGCCAATAATATTGGTGTTGCCATGTTCCTCATAGAATGGAGGATCAGATGGAATGTTGGTTTTATCCCTAATTTTATCTAAAAGTTAGATAGTTGGGCTCAAAGGGGGGATGCATAAAATCGGCCCTGACTTAAAAAATTGTATGTAGCTTATAACGCAGTCCCCTCAGCACTTCGATCCCATGCTTCATAGCGACAAACTCAGCACCAAAGATGGAGATCTCAATGGTCGGCTGTCATTTTGACACCCAAATTATCAGGGCCAAATTACAATAAATTAATATGCCAGTCCAAGACCAGCGGGTCTGTTTGCAACCAGCATGGTTGCTATCACATATCATTCTGATGTCTACCTCCTTTCCAAGAGGCTCAGGCATGTTGGGAGGAATGGCCTTGTGAACATCCCCATAAAACTCCATCCAGTAATGACAGGAAAAGTCACTGGCAATAATGTCAGGATAGGTTGGATCAAAGATCAGTCTGGTGTTATGTTTAAGTTGGAGTATCCCATAACATGGAGGGCAGCTTCCAAATGTCCCTCATGCAGAAATGCAAGATACGAGGATAGCATGGAGACCTCGGTGGCAATGTCAACATGGCCAAGCTCCACCATCCATCGCATCACACCAATTAGGTGTTGGAAAAATGATGCACATTCTGGGTCTAAAGGGTCTGTTACATCAGTGTCTGGGCAATAGTCACAAGCAAAAGGGTTATCAGCCTTTGCTGGAATCTTGTAACACCCGTCTAATTTCTGGGTCAAGTGAGTCTGAAAGTTCTGCTTAGCCTGGTTAATACACTTAGAGGGACTGAGCCCCCAAGCCCATATGCCATTGGGTAACTGGGTATCTCCTACAGAAATGAGCTTCAATGGTAGGTATTTGTTAATCTGGCCAAGGACTGACATGGCGTCATGATGCATCCATAGTATATCATCTACATAGCGTAAAAAGTAGGCATAGTACTGTACATCATTGTCTTGTGGCCTGGTCTTGGCCTTGTACCAAAGGTTGGGGTCAGCTTTACATGAGGTGTTACCCATTTGGTGCATGAATGAAGCAAGGTGGGCATGAAATGCTGCTCCAGCACTCTTGAGTCCATATAAAGAATGCACAATAAGGGCATTCTTTCTGGCGTTGGGTCCAAACCTCCTATGTTCTAAGTTGGTCCATACCTTCTCCTTGCATGGTGTGGTGATATAGGCATTTAGTACATTGCTCACTTTAACCTCTGAAGGTTGTTCAGGGCCACAAGCATATGGGCTATGTGTACAGTCTCACGAGAAATGACGCTTGCATACTATGTAATGATTGCCGGGGCATTGGTCTTGTGCCCTCCAGCAACAAGTCTAGCTTTGCATTTAAAGTCTTCCATTTTTATGTCAAAGACCACATGACATGGTATTTTCTGATAACCGATGGGCACGGTCTTACCATTGGGGTGGATGTCAAAAGCCTTTCATACCTCTTTCATTTCCCAGGCAATGGCATCAGTCCATAGATTATTGCCATTCTTGCGGTCTAGGTCTTTTGCTTCCGCAATGGTCCTAGGCATTTCAATGCCAAATTTATGGGTCCATTTGAGATAGCGCACAAAGCCCTTCCTAACAATGGGGATGATCCTAGCACACTTCTTTAGGGTATGGGGCACACACCAGTTGAAAGCTAGTTTGTGGTCAATGCCAGCGTTCATGGCTAATTCAGAAGTCTCTTTAAGGTCTGCCAAGTCCTCCCAAGACGTAGAACTGTCTTTCCATTGGCAGCAAAGTTGCCAGCCAATGGTATTATGTCATTTGTAAGGCTTCCCATTGGGTCGAACAATGGTCTGGTCTGCAAGTCTTATCACTGTGTTAAGGCATCAATAGTCTATAATTTAGTCTAATAACACATATTGGTTGCCATCTGGGTCACATTGGGCATACATTGACTGTGCAATCTAATTTGCATTCAATTCAGTCACATCCCCATCATCAAAAGTCACAATGTATTCACTTGTGTCTAGGATGGGAATGTCATTTTGGGTCCCCTTAAGGTTGCCTTCTACATCTTGTTTTTGTGCTGTTACATGTCATTTGGTCATTGTCCTGCCGCGGGGAAGTATCTCTGCACCGATAAAGATGTCCCCTGTCTCCGGTGTGACCTCAATGTTGCCGTAGTCTGGGTCAAAGGTCATGATGGTCTCATCATATGCTTCATAGTCTGGGGTCAAGTCTTTGGCTGGGAAGTCATTTTCTGTGAATAATTTTGCTAAAGACTGCTTCATGAGATTAGGTTTTCTTGTGCCTTTCTAGGTTGCTCGCAAGTTGGATTTCTCATTTCTGTTCTTCTCGTACCTACTACAATCTTGTGTGTTGTGCATGGTATGTGCGCCCCCATGTTTCTTGCACAGATTGCAATGCTTCTCGGAAGTTTTCTTGTGAATTTTGTCAGTAGACTCCATACTGGGTCTCTTGCTTCCTTTCTTGTTTTTTGTAGAAGCTTTCTTGGTGGATTGTGCATTGGATCTTACTTGGGTACATACACACTCAATAGCCTCAAGGCATCAAAGAAGCAAATGCATGTCCATGGGATTTGATCCTTTCTTGTGAAGATTGAACTGATCCTGCCACATATGTGGGCACATCCGTAGAGTGTGACTGGCTAGATCAGCCTCGGAAAAAGCCACATTCATGGGAATCTTGCCAGCCTTTATGCTTGGGCTATTGTACCAGCATGGCAGTTGTGAGATGTGGAAGTTGAGCTGCTCTACAGGCTGCACAAACTGATAAATGCTCACACTTTGGGGCTTTTTTAGCACGTTCGTAATGAAGTACCACTCCTGCTCAGTTGCATTGTTTGGAAACACAGTGAGAAGGTGGAACATCATGAAATCATCAAATGACTTGCATGAGAGTCCCCTGGGTCCCTTTTTAGTACAGCCTTGGAGGTCTGTATAGTGTCTGTTGTGGTCTGCTTGTGTACTATCTTGTTCCATGTGAATTTTGCATCAACTGACAGCAAGTTTGCATACAGCTGGAACATGTTTCTGGCAGCCTGATCAGCCTTGCCATTGGCTTCTGCCGCTGCTTCCTGGGCTGAGCTAAGTTCAGCCTTGATTTCAGCTTGCAGCATTGGAGCAACTTGGTTATTTGCTGCAGCAGCTTCTTGAGCCTTCTTGGACTTCTTTGAAGTTCCACCCTCTCCACTGGTAGATTTGTCCAACTTGGCTAGTTGAGCCTACGTTGACTTGATCTTACCATGTAGTTCCACATAAGCCTTGGTATTTTCTTCAAAGGCCTTGAAATACCCCCTTTTCTTGATCGCTTCTCGAGCTGATCCCACATCTATGAGAAAAGCTTTGTATCTACCGGAATGCCAAATAGGAACTCATAGTTCCAAACCTTTGCCAATCTGAGTCTTGAGATGGTTATCCTTGAAAGCAGAAACCATCTCTTGGACACAGTCTTTTTCAGGTAAATAGGGAATCAGAGGGCATTCACGTAAGGCTATTTTCTTGCACTTGCAATCCTTGAGAACGCCGGGTACATCCTTCACCAGACTCATCATATACAGATCATGTAAGAGTCTCAAAGTTGACACAATCAGTTTCTTGAAGGCACTCTACTCAGGGAACTACTATACAGAAATTTCTGTTTCTTGTTGGCGAGTCTCAAAGAGACAGAGTACCTAGACTGCGAAATTTCTTGGAGGCAGAGTTTCCCCTAGAACCTAAGTGGTTGCCTAAGAGGTATCATATGATAGTGCCATAGGCCTCTTCCCTAAACTAGAGATGCAACACGACAGGTATGGAGTGCAGATTCTAAATCTGAAAAAGAGTCTTAAAATGCTTAGGGTTCCAAAGTGTCAGAGTTTTGCTTAAATGAAAATTATGAGCATTAGGAATGATCTACTCTATAGATAACCTAGGCTGAGATTTCTATAAAGAAATCTATAGATCCTGCATTGGGACCAGCAGTCCTGCATTAGGATGCTGATGTGGTGACTTGCCAGAACAGCAATAGGTCCTGACTCAGTAGTCTGGCCTTTGATAACATGTCTAGCATCTGGCCTTATACCGGGCATGCCAAAAGTATGTAAATGCAATACAATTAACATGGCATCCATCAGGGTTGACAAGGGGCAAGATGGCAACAATGTTGCCACAGCCCCCAACATTGATGCTGGGGTGGGGACGGTCATGGTGGGGGAGGACGATGCTATCGTCAGACGATGGAGGACTATGGCTGTCATGGCGATGGCGATGATGATGGCAATGTCCGTACCCATCACCAGGTATGTGTGGGATGACAATGGAGGCAAAATTGTGAAGGTGCACATTAATGCCCTTCCCATCTGCCATCCATCCTCCTCAACAGAAACAATCAGGTGGGAGGTCACAAACATTTGGTAGGATGATGTAGAGGTCCTAATATTTGTCTGACATCATCAATGACAAGTTTTCTAAGGACATGGATGTTGATGTTGGCAATGACGACAATTTTGGTATGGGATGGAGGGGGGGAAGATGCATAAAATTGGAGTTTGTAATGTCCAAGTGATGGATAAATTCAGTGATTTACTTAAATTGACAATTACACAGCCTCTGCTCTACTTGGCAGTCTATTACAATTTTTATGTAAACAACTTCTTGCTTAATAAATACCATGTATATTCATCAGAACTAAAAAATGTTGTCATCTGCTTGAATCTGCTATTCAGACAAAGATCTCATGGAAATGACTCACAACAAAACAGTACGTGAGGATGTCATTTTTTGCCATTCCACCATTTCATCAAGCACATGAATCTTTGCCATTGGGGGTGGCGACATTATCCTCCTCCCCTACCATGTACATCATCGTCCCCAGGTGATGCCTGCACATGGCAACAATGTCATGCCTCTCCCAAGTGAGGACATAAATGTCATCATCCTCATTCCCCCTGCCCCCCCTTGAATGACACCATCATCCATTGTCTTTGTCATCAATGCCCAAACAACCACCCGATCCAGGTGCCCCCTAGCCCCTGCGGTCACGAGGGCAATGCCCACGCCCTCTTCACTCATACTTGGGCACCTCCCTTGGACAGAATTCTCTCCTGCCCACCCTCTTGCCACTGCCAGAGTTTCCCCAGTGGGACTGAAAATAAGTCTGACATGTTTCTTTACATTGTTTGCAGCGGATTTTTGTAAGCATAGTTTTTTCATGAAGGGGGTCTGAGAGAGCAGTCTGACGTGTTTCCTCCTGCTTCAACCCCTGTCCTGATGGTAGTTTTGTACCCTAGCATCCTACCCCAAAATCCCAGCTGGACAAAGGGTATGCACCCCTACCTGTTTTTTGGATGAAATGCGCCTGGCTATACCTAGTTTCAGTCCCAGAAAATGATTTTTGTAGCTAGAAAAACAAAAATAAATGTCCCTCATCTTTTCATTGGAATTTTTGGAGAAATGTTCAAGAAGCTTTCTTACTAGGACAGTCACATTTGTTAGTTAGCCACATTGCAGTTGTGAGTCCCAATTTGCGTGAGATTGGCGATGTGAGATCCATATCACATGAGATTGGCAATGTGACATTGACATTGCATGATGTGACATTTTGTGCTATGTCTGAGTAGGTATGATAGGTAAGTAATAATGGTAATGTGCAAACTTTACAGCCCAGGTCTACTTACAAATAGGTAGGTAATTATGGTAATACACAACCTTTTTACAGCTGGCCCCAATGCCACACGATGACTGCCAATAAGGATGGATGATGACCCATGCCGGCTGCTAGTATGTTGTTGTCTGGACGGAAATGTTTTGATCAAATTCTATCTTATTGCTAAAATGTGAGATTTATGTACCTCCCATGCAGACTAAGTCTCGTGCAATGTCACATCTGCAACATAGAGTCATATTGCTCCACTTTGTGGTTGTGAGTTCCACATTGCATGAGATTGGTGATGTGGACTCCACATCGCTGGACCTAATCCCTTGAAAAGTTTTCATTGTTGTGACTGTCCAATTGAGAAAGTTTACTCGGAAATTTGCAAAATTTCAGTTCAAAAGTTGCAGGAATTATTTTTATGTTTTTTGTTTAATAAAATTGCTTTTTCTGACTGAAACCATGGCCAGATGCATTACTTGCTGGGTAAGAAAAGTACAATATCCAACTAGATCCCCCTCCAAAACCCCACCAAAAATGAATCTATTGAACAACTTTGCAAAAAAATAAAAACATCACCAGGGTAGGTTATTTGCCGGTTCCAGCAGCAAGACCATGGCGATTTAGAAAAATCATCACATTGTAATCTTTGAGGGTTGGTGGAGAGCTCTGTTGAAGGGTTTTATTCTATTTTGTAAATAGGCCTAGAAAAAAATTAATTTGTGAACTCATCCAAAATTTTTAATTTTTTTAACCTACTCAGAATTAGATTGCACCAAAATCAATTGAATTTTACTCCCCTCATGTCCGCCCCCAATCTTACATCTTACACTATTCTTTCTCTGTTGCAAGTGCGCATTTTTGGTTGGTTGTTGTGTGTTACTGTCAAGCTTGGCCGTAACTATGGGGGGTAGAGTAGGTACGTAAGTGTACCTTAAGTAAATATAGAGAATAGATTAGGTTTACTTTACCACTAAAACCCCGAGTCAAAAGTCCTTGGCTCAGTGGTTAGGCTATCTTTTATCTGCCACCGCAATGGCATAACCCAACATGGCCTCACTTAAGAGGTTATGATCCCAACATTAATCGTAGGACTCGGGGTCGTGCTCCTAATAGTTCTTTCTATGTAAGTTGCTGCAGCCGCCTTAGTGAGATCTTAAAGGGTACATTCCGGGTTCTCATGAATAACCATGGAACAGAGCAAGTGATGGCCTTAGGTTTAATTGTGTCACAAACTTGTACTGCAAAGCTGTCTGAATCAGAGCTGTTACAATACGATGACACCACAATGTAGTAGAGTACCAGTTCCAGAGGAAGCATTTGTACAAACTACGAAATCATAGTACATTTTATAGTACTCCCAATGAGCAATCTTGGCGAAAGTTCTTCTCAAAAGCAAGGAAGTGTCAAGCTTGGTCATACCTAAGGGGGGTAGCATAGGTACGTAGGTGTACCTTAAGTAAATATAAAGAGTAGATAAAGTTCACTTTACCACTAAAACCCTGGGTCAAACGTCCTTGGCTCAGTGGTTAGGCAATCTTTTATCTGCGGCTTAACCCTACGCAGCCTCAGTTACAAGGTATCCGTTGTCTGGTGGCCATCTAAGGCCATCATGGTTTTATTTTCTTCATTTCTTGTCACCCAATTTGACTGCCTAAACAATGCAAAAATGGCCCTCAAATACATTTCTCCCCAGCGGCATCTTGTCTTAAACATCCCCCCTATGGCCAACACATCTTTTGATTGATTGTTGCATTTTTGAATTCAATTTATTGCTCGGCAGATATCATGACCATTGGTTTTTTGGTAAAAACAGTGCTCCTCCTTGGCTAAGTGTGGCAACATGCTGATGCCACACCAAGTGCATCATCCAATAGAGGATGTTCAGTGATTCACTAGAAACTGCTGAAAGCAGCCATTGGGCAATCATTTGCTCCTTATTGCCCCGGCGGCTACTACAGTCACTGAGGCCCATACTCTCAACAACTTTTTTGAGCTAGGATTCGGTCAGTGTAGGATTGTCAGGTACAATTTCTGTCCATCATCCTAATCCTACCATAGTCCTACCAAAACCCACTCATGTTGAAATTATGTTTTCCCCACATTTGAGGTAGGATATGTCAAAAACAACACCCAGGAGGTGTAATAACCCTCAAACAGCCTCCCCTAAATTTTAGCCTCACCTCACCCCATCTACTCGTGATGATGGTAATGACAGAAATTTTGGCAACAGGGACAGCCGGCAGAGGGGACACACAACAATGAAGTAAAAGTGTTAGCAAGAACAGTGGCAGCACCGGAAGAAGCACTGTCAGCAGCAGCGGCAGCAGAGGGGGTAATTGGCAGCGGCATCAGCAGCACAATGGTGGCAACAGCAACATGGTGAGAGTGCAATGACACACAACAATCAACTTGAAGAGTAAGAAACATTGGGAGGGGGTGGTGGAGGAGGGAGGAGGGACTATTTTGTTCAACGACATTGATGTGATATCAACAATGGGCGATGTGGTCAGTGGCACAGACTGCAGGGTAGGAGGGTGAGACTACGGAGCAAGGGGTGGCACATCGTACAATAAAAAACAGCAATGGTAGCAGAAAACTGGCTGCAATGGCGGCAATGATGGGGAGGCTGCGAGTGGTGGCAGGGGCAGCATGTGGGTGCCAGGGGCAGTGGGATGGCAGCATTCAATGCAGCATGGCTGAGGAGGATTGGAGGGCAGCCAGAGGAGAGAGGAGGGAGCAAGGTGGAGAACTTAGGTGGGGGGGGTCAATTTTACCTTCAATCCTACCTTTCAAATTGTAACAAAAATAGGGGGAGTTTTTGTTGATTTTTGGGGGGTATTTATATCACAATTGGAGAGTATGCATATTATTAAGGTCATTGGAGTATTCCTAAAAACACAAAGACACAAATTTTTATGCCATTTTGACATAAAAATGCGACTTTTTAACCTTAAGTCTAACCCCATTTTATGTTTTTTGGACTTAAGGACCCTATCATATACAACCCCCCCCCCCCGTTGTATATGTCATGTCAGGACAACATGTTGCTTGCCAACCTCATTTTTACGGCACATCACTCGTCGCATCACTCTATGCCGAAAGGGACCAATTATTCTTTGGAGGAGGTAGACAATCTCCTTGAGCTAATTGATGAGATTCTCCCACTATCAGTAACTCAGTGGGAAAAAATTGCAGAGCATCATCTGTCGCGGTACCCCGACAGACAACGCTCTGTAGATAGCATAAAGCGGAAGTTCAAGGAGTTGTACTCCAAGAAAATTCCCACCGGAGACCCAAACTGTCCACAAGAAGTTCAACGCGCAAAACGGCTTAGGAGGCAAATCATAAATTCAATGAATGCTTCTGATCTCAATTCAGAGGAGGAAGGCAGTGGCAGTGATGATGGTGATGGTGATTCCTCATCTTGCGGCAATTCCCAAGATTATGATAATATTAGGGATGTTATTGATCCGCATGGCCCTCCCGAGAACAATGAAGTGGAGGATGATGATATGTTTGCTTTTCTGGATGATGATGCCGGTTTCTCAGATGGACCACCAACTGGTGGGGGTGAAGGGGAAGCGGTGGCACACCAGCCAGTGTCAAAAAGCTCCTCTTCAAGAGCAGTTGATGTACCGGAAGGACGGGTGCCACGGCCACCCTCAAGAGCTGCTGGTTCCATTGCTTTGTCCTCTTCAAGAGCGGTTGATGTTCCGGAAGGACAGGTGTAACAACCATCCTCAAGAGCTGCTGGTTCCATTGCTTTGTCTGCTTCTGGATCTACTAGAGGACAAGGCAGGTTGCCGACCCATGATCAGTCAAATAGACGCCGTTCCGGAACTCATCTCGCCCCCATTTCAAGGCCAAGAAATTGACAGCATCACTATCGTGATGAATCACCAAAGGGATGCTCTGGTGACCAAGTCAACCAGATGATGGCAATGATGATGATGTAGTACCAGACTGCGGATAGGGAGGAAAGGCAATCAGACTGAGAGGAACGACACAAAGAATTCTGTCTGCAGCTTGAAATGCAGCATCAGCAGATGCAGGCACAACAAAATATGATGGCAATGGTTATGATGTCCATGTTGGGTGGAAATGCTGCTGCAGCTCCTATCAATGGTGTAGGAGCAAGTGTTAATAATAATATGAATGATAGGGGAAATGGTGGGAATGAGGATGCACAGAATGACGATGCACAGAACTAAGACTGATATGACTCCAATAGTACTAATGATAAAATTTCTAAAAAATCTATCTCTCATCTGCATTCCCGCCTGAGAAACGCTTTCCTATATTGAGAATGAGCTCGCTTTCAATTACGGTGACCTTCCTTGGATTCATCCATAAGAATCATGAGCAATACAATAACAAAAATCCAATCATCCATTGTTGAGCGCATTGTGGTTTGATAGACAACAGCGGGATATGGT
The DNA here is from genome assembly GCA_036939975.1 of Cyclostephanos tholiformis. NCBI lineage: Eukaryota > Bacillariophyta > Thalassiosirophyceae > Thalassiosirales > Thalassiosiraceae > Cyclostephanos > Cyclostephanos tholiformis. The sequence goes on along the minus strand of JALLPB010000207.1, from coordinate 15,689 downwards.
GCAAGATTATATTATCATTAAAGGAGATCCGGGTGGGGAGGTGGGGTGGGGTTGATCTTATCAATGCAATGTGCGGTTGCTGTGGCCACCCTGCTCGACCTACATAAATTTTGTGCCCACAATTTTAGGATGCTAGGTAAAATATGTCATCTTATCATATGCCAAATAAATAATTTATGTCTTTGTGTTTTTAGGAATGCTCCATTTACAAAGTTTTAGGGTCATCCCACCCAACTTGTTTGGGAAATCCAACGAAATTTTGGTTTCAGGACCTTTTTTCGCCCTTTTTTCCATTTTTTTGATTCTGATCAGAAGAAAAGAAAATGACATCATCAGAATATGTTCCCGCCATTTTGGAATAGAAAAAAATCCGTTTCCGATTTCCCATATAGATTATGGTTCCTGCGTAAAAAAATTACAGAACTCCGTCGGAATTCTGATTTCTTGTTTTCGCTCCAGAGAGATTTTCCAAAAGTTTTCCGACCAGCATTTTTGGAATTTAGAGATTAGAAGCAAAATTCCGAGTTCTGCAGCTCCAAGAAATTGGACTCTGAAATCAGAATTCCCAAGCAAACCCATGACACCGAAACATCATTCAGGCCCGGCCTTACCGTAATTTTCCAAAAAGAGTCCAGCACCATGTCATGTGAGAGAATGTAAGGGTGCAATCATATACCCATCCACAGCATATCAAGGTGTTAAACCATTTTAATTACACATGACATGGATGTGGGATGCAATCTATGGGGGTTTGGAGCCTCAGCCATGACCTTACAACATCGCTTGGGCACGACCCTAAATAAATTTTCCTCAAATCAACTCCCATAAGATACCTATCCGTACTAGTGGATATTTTGGTAATCCTACTATAAGGGCAGTATCTAAGTTATGTGGAGCTTCGATGCAATTGACATTGAAAGTTAAATCTGGTACCACTATAGATGACCTATCTCCTACACTATCTATGCTGGTTGGAAGTGATGTTTGGTTATGCATTACTAGGGCTACCGAGGTAAAGATGTTAACTCATAACCATAACGTTAAATACACTGATATGGATGTATGTTGCAGTATCTTTGATATCTCTAGAGCACCTCGTGATCAACTGAAGAGGTTAGTAGAGTCCTTCATTAAAATGGTCTCTATAGAGTGCAATAGGACCTTTGATCCAGCAGAATACGAATGTCTTGTAATGTTACTAACATTCTTATGTTCCTCACGACCATCATTAAAGACTGGAATAGCTATAGATACAAATACTTATTACGGTGAGTTTAATACCATTTCAAGATGCAATATGTGCTATGTATCTGATAAGTACCTTAGAATGTCACCTATATTACGATCTCCTAGTACTTTAGTGGAAATTATGATGTTAGGTACTACTCATGCCATATCTTCTATTGCAGAGTAATGTCCAGTAAGTATAGAGTCACAAGATACCATACCTAGAGCAGTAGTAACTGAACTTAGTACAGTAGTTATGTTATTAATATAATAGTTGATATCTACTCTTGTACTGGCATTAAACTCACTTGAAAATATATAACTACTGTCACCACGAGAAGATGGTATTACTCTCATATAGTCACCTCTAATACCCATATGCACCATATCTATATTGAGTAGGTACCTATATTGTGAATTAGTTATCTTCCATTTGTATTCAGTATATAGCCTCGTTAAAGTTACTTTAATGGTATGGATGTCATCGGTACTCAGTACAGCCCTAACGAACTCTTCCTGAACTACAGATGATAGCTTAGAACCTGACCTTCTTACGTACAAAAGTCCCTTAGTGTACAACTTACCATCACGTCCCATAGCTGCATAGTGTTTTCTACTAAGAACCATAAAGGATGTGAATACAAAACTATTACTTCCTACGTTAGACAACATTGCTTTAGTACTCTCTTGTTTGACTCTAATACTACAGAAACAAGTAAATGACATGATATGATTTATTATCTTAGGCACTACTCCAGACATCCTTTGGTGATGGCGACTAGAGTTCGGTATTAAGGCAGTGTTACCACATAAGTAGTCACTGATATCTAATCTAGTAGATTCGCGATAAGTATCAAGCATAGACTGTACATAGCGACCAATCAATCTGCATTCATTCTGTACATCAAAGTCTATATTGTACATAACACTATCAGTATCACCGTATATGACATTGAATCCAAGACACGATATAGTTATCATAGCAACTGTAAGACACCATCTACCTGACATTGTTACTGACATACCGCATCTGGGACTAAAAGAATTGTAGGCCCTAAATGACATAGCACCATACATAGAATTAGCCACTATCTTCAATGCATATGCAGTTCTATCATACACCCTTCGCTGACTTTCAACTGTAACAGTCTTAGATAGAGTAGTTTAATGTTCTCTATCCTTAATTAACTTACTACATGTACGAGCACATAGTCTAGGTCCTGGACAGAATCTAGCTATATAACCTTTACCCACTACTATTAGTGTGTTATCTAATGGACCTTTAATCCAATCAACAGTACCTTCTTTATACTGCACTGAATCTGGACTAAATATGTATAGGTAGTCTAATCCTGTAGTTACATTGTAGAGTGCCATATTCATAGACCTTTGAATGTAATTAGTAAGTTGTGGATACAGATTTAGAATGCTAGAGTGTATATTATTCACATAAGACTCAATTGAGATATGTGTCACTGTTGTGTCACTAGTCCTTACAGCAGTAGTTAGTGTCTGTATCCAATTGCTAGTCACATACTCTACATTAACTCTCATATATTGACTTACATATTTATTACATGCATCACCTATGACACAAATACCAATGGGATCCTCTTCCTTAGGGTCTACGATACCTACTACAGTACTACCCAGTGATATCTCTAAGTAATCACTAGATACTATATAAGATACTATTATAAGTACTCTATCAAATCTTGAGGTAGAGTTAGAGTCAATAGTTATGTAATCTATAGATTCTGGTGATATACCCCCATCTACTACTATAGTAGGATACATACTAGTGTAATCCACACACATAACATTTCTATCTACTCTTTCTGATGTATATATTAATTGTCCACCCGGGAAAGTGTCTGGTATCCAATCGCATCGTGTCCAATTGTAATCATATCCCAAACTCCTAGTTATATTACATACACATGTTAGTGACATTGCTCCCGTATTATACACCATTACATCTCGTATCCATGCCTTAGCAGCATTACACAAACTCATTATTTGATTAATGAGGTCTAGTTTCTCACACAGTGCTAAAGTAGCATTACAATCCTGTACATTATACTGTACCATTAATAATCTGTTGGCAGCAGAAGTAGTATACCATTCACTACAGAACCTCAAATTACTGTTATCTGTCTTACCTACTTCAATACCAACAGCTGTACACAAGGCTCCTAAGGCGAAACTATTGAACTTATCATACATACTTTGGAATATATACCTATAAGTATCTAGATTATTAATTCCAGGAATTGTCATTATTAAACCTATATCTGTACTGGTTCTACTATCTGACTTTAGTACCTTTCTAAAGTATTGTCTGTATCTGTGACCTTTAGGCAATGCTATTGCGAGTACTTTATTATCATAAGTATAGATGTTGTGTCCTACACTGAAGGTAGGCATGTGTGTTACAATGGACTTTATAGCCTTGATAGCTATGTCTGCATTATTATATCCAACTACGTGATTAATACTAGAATCAAATAGACATCCTCTAGACACTACTAAATGGTATCCACACGTACACTTCATTGAGACACACAGTATAGGTGCTCCAGATGTATTGTTGGCTGTAGTGGCAAACTCCACTTCGATATCATATGCCAGTACACATCAATTCATTGAAGTGAGTGGTACAGGTGGTAAATGTTCGTTACCTAAAGTAAGTCCCACTGCATAGCCCATGACACTATAGTCTCTACATAACTTAGCCTCTCCAGAACCTATTGTGGGTGAGGTACCATTTAGTGAAGTTGTACCTTCATTATGTCGTAATAGTATTCCTGTAGTGCATGAAGATGTTATCGTTCTGATATACCTATTAGCAACACCAGATTCTCCAAGGCATCTGATAGCAGGTCTTGATTCGTACTCTCCCATCCAAACGATCATCTTCATTATATTATCACCTTGGTGCAAAATACATCTTTACTACTAATAATGAGGAATGTTACTAAGAAACAGAGTAGTACTGGTGATAGTAATACAGTGAATGATGATATTGTATGGGAAGATGATATTTGTCATGATACCGATACTAATATCAATACTGTATCAAACACTGTACTGGGTGTCAAAGGTACAGGTACTTCTCATAATAATCTACCTCCTTGGGCTAGGGAGTTTATTAGGGCAGGATCTATACTTAATATCAATGGAAGTCTCTATTGTCATCTCTCAGAGAGTGGAGGTTGGTACCCATTAAGATCTAATGTTACAATGAAAGCAATGTCTACATGTCTTAAACAATATGCTCCTGTCAACTTTGCTACAGCCATAGATCCTTACTGTGTGATAATAGAAAGTGTGTCATGGCCTATGGTTGTAGTATGTGAAACATTCACTCAGAGTAACCTTAGATACAAGTATACAATAGATGAAGATACGAATATAGTTACTTTTGAACCCAATATAGTATTAGAAAATGATAAAGGTCCTACACCAAAGAACACACTATGTACTATACCCGTATCCAATATGACACCTATACTACAGTTTGATCTAAGGTATTCTACTACTATTGTTAAAACAGGAACTGCTTTAGTTTGGCTTAGACAAGTGTTTGGTAATAACATTAAGACTATACTATGGGCAATAGGTGATATGTTATATGATGGTTCGAATAAGAGAATGTTTATATTATATGGTCCTGGTGGTGTAGGTAAAAGTAGTGTAGTAAATATCATAGCAGCTGCTATAGGAGGTACAATACCAGTTATAAGTCCAGACTATATAGTATACAAACCTAAAGTTCATTACAATAAAGTAGTAAATGCAAATATTCTAATGGAAGCATCATCAAGTAGATTAGTGAATGTTCCTGATGTAGAGAATAATAACTATGAGGAGATAAATATGCAGAATATCAAAGCATTGACTGGAGGGGATGAGATTAATGGTATGAAGGTGAGTGTTACTCTATTGATGTCAGTTAATAAGTTATTTCATTATAAGCATCAATCTAACTATACCAGAACAGATAGAGTTAGACGTATAGTTGTAGTTCCTACTGTAGCTAGAAGAGATAATGACAATAGTGACTTACCACCATTGCATCAGGACAGTATAGATGAACTCATGCAATTTGCTATACGTACTAGGATCAAATACAGTAAGCCACCATTACGTGTTGATGCTTTGCTATGTACACTATTCCAGAATAGATATAAAGATGCACTTAAATTAGTTACTATAGATTACACTGCCAATGAGATTGATTGTATGGTAGCCACTCAACTACTGTGCTGGATATTTAACATAGCATCAGAAGAAATGGATAATTGTTTGAGATGGGTAGGTACTGAATCAATAATAGAGTATGCAGGATGTTATTTCATTGCTAACATTAAAGCAATTACTAACACTACCATTCCAGATAATTCTTATCCAGTAGATACACGTACTCAAAGTAGAAGATATAATAACATGTATAAGAGTACAAAGTCTGAGACACCTATGTTTTGAGACACAATCAAACTTTATACGTACTACTATTAGAGTGATTTGTGATTAGTAATATTCTTATCTACATCTGTACTAATGAATATAGAACTATTCTTTGTGAAGTAGGTGGATTCATTAATGGCCAAGGAATATCTGATCCTGTGCATCTGCTCATGATAGTGGTGTCATACAGTTACCTATCAACCTGTTCAGTTTCAACCATGTCTACAGAAAATGATACCATAGACTCCACAGAGATCAATAGTGAACCTTCACGTGTTCCATATGAAGGTAACATATCTAAAATTGTTGAAATTATTAGTGACATATCACTTACTGAGAATAACACTAGAACAGTCTTTACTGATGTGGAAGGTGTTACTGTCTCTAATGACATTGCTACTCTACACAATCTTATTGTAAATCACGAGATATCGTTCACTCATACTAAGTCACCTGCTGGTAGAGCTATGTTCGGTGGTATGCGGGAGATCAAGAAGAGGGATCCTAAGATTGCTATGAGAGATGGCATGAGTACCTTCTATGGTAGTATTAAGTATCAGTATGAGGTAAATATGAATGGGAGAATTAGTCATATCCTACATGATGTCTTTCCATTGGCAGCTGTCTTTTTGGATATCAAACCACGCACTACCAATGACAGTAGTGGTACTTATGGAAAGGATTGGGTTAATATGTATGTTTCTAAGAAGACTATGACGATATTGAGTACCCACATTGTACAGTGTAGTGGCTATACACTCAATCAGGAAGGATGTATTGAGGATTCAAAGCAAGGATTGTTCTCTTTTACCATTAATCTAAAGGAAGGTGATCCTGTTCCTGTACATGCATTGTTTCCCATCAACGACCCTAAAGATGATACTAAGCTAATAGGTTACAATAAGGAATCCCTAGGTGACATTCGTGGTGTAATTGAACAGGGTGGTACAGAGCACCTTGTTGGTGGTGTAGCCTTTGTCACTTTGGGCATCAGTAAACAAGCATCTGTTGGTGACGAACCACCTGCTGGTACCATGTGCAAGTTATCGATCAAGTTACGTGCATTTCATGTATTTCATAATACTAATGGTGGCATCCAACGCATCACCTACAAGAGTGAGTCTAAGAATCTTGCTTACTGATATCAAAGGGGAGTTATTATCAAAGTAGTAGTTGAGTTTACGATACCAACAAGGTTACATGTTAAATAAGTATGCTTCTAGTCCAACTGAATGGTATATAGTTAGATGGGGGAGTTCTATAGACAAGGCACTATATATCCTAGCAATGTTACTGTGCTCTAATACAAACTCACGCCGGGCATGCCTAAAGTGTAACATTTGTTACACAAGTTACACATTGTTACAGTGAACTTTCTGGGCTCATGTCAGGCATCTATGACTCCCTCAAAATTCTTGGCCTTGGACTTGGTGCCTCCGAATGAGAGATCAAACTTGCTTACCAATGACTAGCATGCTTCATGCTTGTATCATCCAGACAAATGGGAACATGCAAGGAACACTACTGGCCTAACACTTGATGAGATAACAGCACACTTCCAGCTCCTCAACAACATGCAGGCTTTTCTCTGAGTGAACTTATAAACATTGTGCCACACCAAGATTCACTGGTGCATCACTGGCATATTACTCCCTCCTTTCTCCCTCTTTTCGCTTCTTTCTTTCTCCTTTCTTGCTATCTTGTGAAAATCTGTGAATCAAATGACGTCATTTCGAATGATATCTTCACCAACACATCTACTTGCACCACACACCTGCATACACCCAGGCCTACCCCACCACCACCATGACCATCCAAAACTGTGACACCCCCACCGACACCCTCATTATGTCCGAAACAAAGTCCAAACACCCACATCCATCTTTTCTCAATACTCCATCCCCCACCAATGTCGATGATTTCCCATCTGATATTTGGCTAACAACCACACGCCCCATGAAGTGTATTGTCCCAGGCCGAATTGGCGACATCATTGGATACAAAGATTACTACTTCGAATCCAAACGTGCCCTCTGCACCTGAGCCTTCTTGGTTGCCACTGTTTCTACCACAATTGATGAGGGTGAATTTCCCCTGGGGAGCACCAAACTTGATGAAGAAATAGGGAATAATTGCAAGATGACGAAGGACCAATATCGTACCTTCACCCAATTGGCCCTTGGCCTTAACGACGAAACCTGGGCAAAATATCGCACCGAAGGCACATTCCGCAATATGATATTGCAAGACTTTGATGCATTATTATACTATTTCGACATAGGTTGCATGTGAATGGAATGCCAATATCACTCCATGGTGATCTGACAGACATTGCAATCATTCTAGCCTGGATCACTCTTCTTCTCATCGGTGCCAATGCCTTTACCCCGTACATCATCAACAAAGTATGGGGGGGAAATGATGCTGCCCGACTCGCCCTTGGTGGACCACGAGGAGATCTCTCCTTCACCTTCATTTGCAGGCAAATATTAACCCATCAAAAGGTAGCTATAAACATGGTACATATCTGGCTTACCAACCGATTGACTCCAATTCTGACCCCAGACTTGCAAGCTTTCAAATGTCCCCCCCACACCATCCAACAGCTACTGTTGGACTGCTCAAACAAAAGAGTATATGTTTGCTGGGAGAGAGATCTGTGCAGTGACTTACAAATAACCTAAATCCCAGACTCTGGCTCCTTAGAGGACAAAGCAATTCGATGGTATAATGACCTCCTTCTTGGACGAGAGCATGCCGACGATATGACAGAATTCAACAACAGAATTATTGTTGCATTTGGAATGTGTCCCCCTTTTACCTTACAAGAATTCTATGAGCTCAACCCTGAGCACCCACGTCCCACACACTTTATGGGAGGAACGGCGGAGGATATCTGGGGAGAAGAGGCAGATCCCTGTGGAGTAATGAGGACAACAGTGGCAGATTGGATCGATGATCAGGACAAACCGACATGCTACTGAGATTATTAGACACATGGTAACCCTTATTTGTTGTTTCTTTTTTGTTAGTTTTGATTAGCACTTTCACGGCGCAAAAATTTAATTATATTAAGTGATGAAGTCAGTCAGTCAGTCAGTCATACACAATCATCACAGAAAATCTTATAAAACGTAGTCCTCCAAAGCTTGAGGATTGAGGGCCAGAAAAATACTTCATAATGTGGTGAAAGAAAGAATATAATAGTGTATACAATAATTTGTGGAATGACCAATCAGATGCATGCTTGATGGGGGCGCGCCGCCGCATCATCATTAACTTTTACCAGACGACTATTGTTTCTTTTGACCACTGAAGTTCGCTCTTATATTGATGGGTGTGAGTGATATTCCCTTGTATCCCTTTACTTCTAATATATTCACTCTCCCTCTCGGTTTAAATGGACAATCTAAGACTCTGGGGAGTGAAAGAGAAGTCAAAAAATATATATGGATACTTATCTAATTTTAGTCACTCTAATGACACTACGAAGGCCCACTTCGCCGAGCACTATCCAAAAGGAGACTTCACACGACGTGAATAGGCACGCCCACGTACACGCGGGGGAGGCGGGCTTCCTCCCCCCCACCACGTCCTTCCCGACCGACGCCAACATCGTCGTCGCGATCGCCCTCCGGCAAAATCTCATAGTCGAATTCCCCCCCCTCCTCGTCGTCGTCCTCATTGTAGCAGGCGTAGATCCTGTCCACGATAAGGGCGACGATGATGACGGCGATAGAGAACACCATGAGGTTCGAGAGGATGATCTCGCACGCGCCGCGGATTAAGAGCGTCGCGGTCGACTGATTGAGGCCGAGGTTCCTCTCTCCTGCGTCCTTGTTCGTGACTTTAACGACGACGCGGCGGGGGGAGACTTGTCGGGTCCTGTCGGTCGTCGCCTTCGTAAACTCGATTACGGCCTCAGCGCATCCACCATCCAGGTCGCCGTTCGACATGCGGGACATCAGGCACTCGTCGACGCGGTCCGAACCGGTGCCGAGGGGCGAACGATGCGGTTCGCGGCTGGATGGGTGGACGTAGGGATCGTAGGATCGGGTGTACACCGTCACGGTGCCATCGGAGTGGTAGAACAGGTCCGTGCGGTACTCGGTGAGTCGACGCGCGAGGCGCTCCCTGACGTGCGCGTGGGGGTCGACGACCTCCGTTGCTTCGACATCCGCCATGTCCCCCCCCCCAACCTCGAGGAGTCGGCGCTTGGTACCGTGCGCCTCGGAGAGGAGGCCGCTACCGAGACGAAAGAGTCGGTCGTGGAGCTCGTCGACGTTGGAGAACGTCGGCGCGACACCCGGGTCAGCGGCGCCATCTTCCGAGTCGGTCCTGTGGAAGGAATGGCGGGCCAAAGTCGCGACCGCAACGTCAAGGGCTTTCTCCGCCGCGATTTCCGGCGCGATTGGGACAGCGGCGACGACATCGTCGGCTTTGTTGGGGTCGACTCCCCCCCCCTCGGCCGATGACGCCGCTGCCAAGTCGGAGGGGGGGGAGGAGGAGGAGGCGCCGTCAAAGGCGAGGAGGGACCAATTCATCATCTCTTCGAAGATGTGATCGAAGGGGTCAGAGTAGTCCCCAGAATGGGACGACGCGAAGATCGCATCGAGCAACGACTCCATTCGTCGCTCGTCGTGGCCAGAGGAGGACACGGGTAGCATGAGGGAGCGCATGAGGTCATCGGTACCCCCTCCTTGGCAGTGGTCCCTGGCCTCGGCGCGGCACTCCTCACGAATGCGCTGTCGGAATGGCTCGAGGCGGCTTGTTCGACAGGGAGGCTCGTTTTGGTCGTAAGACGACGACGATGACGACGACGGCGGCTCGTGGAAGTAGGACGTCGTCGTGGTGGGGATGAAGATTATCTGGCCAGAGACGCCATCGTGTGAGGAAGAGGGGGCGAGGATCAACGACGCCAGGGCGGCCGCCCGAGAGAGGCCGATCTTGATGGCCGTCATGGTGCTTTTATTATTATCTCTTAATTTCGAACTTCCGGAGAGGGAGAGAGAACAAATGAATCTGTGTTTTAATTATTTCTCCTTCAGTCCCATGCGCGTCAAGCCCGAATTTCGGAGAAAATTGAAAATGCGTTGGGCTTCTCGTTGTGGTCGATGTAAGGAATGACAACGGGGTGCTGTGGGATCTCTTTTTGTTTTTTACTACCCACAGCCAAATCCCTTTTTCACATCCCCACCCCGCATTGGCCAGCTGCTGCCGCGTTGAAATTCCCTCGCAGGATACGATAGTAGGCGTTGACCAACAGCAATCCTATCCAATGTCGACTTTCGCCGCCCTAAAAACGCTGGCGCTTGTTTACGCCGCGTCGCCATTACTCATCGCTATCCCGTCGGTGTTGCAGGAACAGCGGATATGGAAGTCGCCCCTGCTGCCGTCGCTATCCCTCGTCGGCGCTTTGAAGGTGTACATATTCAACGTACTATGGATGAGCGGCGCACTCGTCGGGGGTCTTCTTATATTGCCCATCTATATCCTGGGGAAATTCCTCGGCTTCAACTGTCTGCGCGAGGCCCATTTCGCGGAACGTATACTCGCTAAGATGTGCTGCATATGCCTGATTTGTCCCACGGTCGAAATCAGGGGCGAGGAGAACCTTCCCGTGGATGACGGTTCAGCGCCGGCGCCGGTGTACGTCGCGAACCACTCATCCCAGGTGGATCTCGCCGTGGTATATTTCCTTGGGAGGAGGTTTCGTTGGATAGCGAAGCAAAGCGTCAAATTCCTCCCGGGAGTAGGACTTATCATGACCCTGAACGAGCACGTATTCATCCAACGGACGGGAAAGAACAAGAAGTCCGTCTCGAACCTGTTCGAGCGGTCGAATAGGGCCATCCAATCGGGTTTGCCCATGTTCTTCTTCCCCCAGGGAACGAGACGAATGACGGGCCGGCTGCCATTCAAGGATGGGGCCTACACGTTAGCGTTAGATAACAAATGTCAACTCGTCCCCGTTTCTATTGATATTCCCCTCGGCTGTTGGAATAGCTGGTATCCGCTGTGTCTATTATGGGGAGGAACTGTAGACAACGTGGTGCTCACCGTCCACAAGCCCATCCAGGCCAGAGAAGGAATGGACAAGGAGGTGTTAAAAAGGGAAACGTTTGATGCAATTTTTAGCGTGATTCCGCTGATTGGGGAAGAAGTTACGTTAAAGAAAGAGAAATAAATGAATTGATGAGGAGGAGGATGAAGTGCTTTTTAAATGACATATTATTTTTTTTTATTGTTTGTGTGAGATGTACATACATGTAATTGATGATTGCACACAAATAATTAATTATTTTTACTTCTGCGTGAAGGAACACGAGTAATCTTTCATCGGAGGAATGCAGCGAGAAAGGATCCAATCGATCAGTTACTTTAATATGCATTTCTCACAAAAGCCAATGGATGTATTATGATAATTCCGAACTACAGAAGAGTATATTGGGCAGAAATATGCTCGCACTGACAAGAAATGAGCATCATCTATATCAATCCCTCCATGACTCTTCCGTGGGATCGTGTACGTACTGATACTCTCTAGCCTCTTTATTCCACACCATTCCCGGCTTGGCCTCTGCTTCCATCTTGGCATCGTCGAGTATGCGTCGGCGCTCTTCATCCTCCACGGCGCGTTTCCTTGCCTCTTCGGCCTCGATCCGCCTTCGGGCCTCATCCGCGCGGTGCTTGTCGCGTAACGACTTAGCCTCCTCTATTGGTTGGGTGTATGCAGGAATAATCGTGTTGGCCCAGAGAAAAAAAAATTGCAGCATGAACAAGGATCGAAGAAATTATTGAGCTTACCATGGCAGACGGATATCAAATCCAACTTCGCCTCCAATTTGTCGCAGAAGTCGATATCGTCATCGTCCGCCTTGGCGAGGTTTCTCAGCCACGACACATATCGCCTCGCTTCCGTCTCTAAATCACGCCTTCGCACCGCGATGGAGTACATGGTGCGACGTTCCCTGCGAACGTTCCGCTCCGCCTGACAAACCCTCTTGTACATGTCGGTCAGCTCGTCCCCGACTAGGTCATCGATGTCGGTGCTGCTTTCATCGAGGTATGAGGGCGGTATGGCCTCGACGACGCCGATGCACGACTTGTACCTCTCATCGAGGTCGACGACTGTCTGAAACAGGTCCAGGAAATTTTGACCTGACAGCGCCTTCGACTTTTTGACAACGGGTCCAGCACTCGAGCCAGATTGAGGCGTGGGGGACCCGGCGGATTGCCTCCTATAGTCGAACGATGGCGGGGAAAGTGAGGGAGAACGGCATGAGGCGAAGTGGTGTCAATCTGAATGACCATTTCCACAACACGACCGCCGACGTCGGCTGGGCGCAATCGGAAATTGTCAGTGGGGGCGACTTTCGTAATTTTCGCCCAAGGCGACCTCAAATTTGCCCCCTCTGACTATTTCAATATATATATATTTCATCATACTTCGCAAAAACAACAACGCACCTACGTTTGGCACCGGCGCCGAATTCGGGTGAGCTCGGCCCCCCCGAGGCTTTCCGCGCCGCGGCGGACAAGGCCGTCGCGTCGATGCTCACGTCGAGCAACTTCTGACCGTCCCCCCCGAACATACCATCTCTTTCGTCATCATCGTCGGAATTCGTCGTGACGGAGACCGAGGGGGACTTCGAATTCGGATGCGCTCCGGCCAACGCCTTTCCGACCGGCAATGATGCAGCCGTCGCGCTAGCCGGACCCCCCCCCCCTCCATCGCGATACGGCTCCAATCCTGATAGGACGTCCGTGACGTACCTCATCGAAAAGACCCTCCTATCCCCCCAGATCTTCACCGTCCGTCGTACCTTCTCGGTGACGTTTTTGTCCTTTCCGCACATGTATATAAGGCTGCTTCCCAATACTGGACTGAATGCCTCGAGGAATTTATTCCCCCGATTGCGCTTCGACGTTTGTAATACCTCGTTGGCCACGTACAGCAACGGTAGGTGACGGGACGGCGACGAGGATTGGAGTGCGGAACGCCACTCGGACACGGCCGTGGCGGCCCCCCCCGGCCTGTCGTAGAAGCGCATCATGGCGCGGGAGGAGGATTGGATGGCTGGTGCCGACGTGTCGGTTTTTAGAAGGGTCGCGCGTAAATCGGCGGCGTCGGACATGGCGAGAAAATAAAAACACAAAAAAGGAAAAAATATTTATCAGCGTTTTTTTAATTTTAGGAATGCTCCAATATATTGGAGCATTCCCAAAAACATAAAAACATAAAGACATATGTCATTTTGACATAAAAATACGTTTTTTTAACCCTATTTAACCCTATTATATGTTTTTTTGACATATAGAGGTATCGTATATACAACCCCCCCCCCCCGGTTGTATATAGACATAAAGACATAAAAACATAAAAACATAAAAACATATCTTGCCCACAGCCACCGCTTCCTCTTGACTCCACCATCGATGCCAAAAGGATTCTCGTATTCGCAGGAAGAAGTCGATAACTTCCTCGATGAATTGGAGGAGATTATTCCCGTAACAGCAACTGCATGGGAGAGGGTTGCTGAGCTCCATTTATCGAGGTACCCCGATCAGAAACGGAATGTCGACAGTCTCAAGCGGAAGTTTAAGGAACTTCACAACAAGAAAGTTCCTACGGGCGACCCTCTTTGCCCGCCTGCCGTTCGCCGAGCCAAGCGTATACGATATTTAATAATTGATAAAATGGATGCATCCGATCTCAATGAATATAATTCAGATGTGGGAGAGGACGGTACTGGCGAGGGCGAGGATGACAGGAGTGGTGATGAATTGGCCTCTTTTTTGGTAAGGGGGGGGAGTGTTGGAAGCACTGGAGATCTTGGGTTGGATGATGAAGACAATGTAAATGAGGAGGAGGAGGGGAGGAGGAGTGAGAGGAGTGAGGGGGCTGGTGAGTTAGCCCGACAATCCGAAGCATCCGAAGCATCTGTGTACTCTCGGCCGTCGTCGTCGAGAGCATCGTCTGTCACAGGACCATCGTCGCGACTGTCCGACGCAGGATCCAGAAATTCGTCCACCAGGCGCCGTCCTCAGACGCACATGACACCGATTTCGAGGCCGCGGACACGACAGCGGGGGAATTCTACTCCAGATTCATCTCCTAGTGACCGGATTGGAAATATGATAGCGATGATGATGATGAATCAAGCGTCTGAGAGGGATGAGAGACGCTCTGAGAGAGAGGAGAGGCGTGAAGAATTTCGTCTGCAGATGGAAATGCAGCGTCAGCAGATGCAGCAGCAACAGAACATGATGACGATTCTTCTGATGAACGCGATGGGTGGTGGGGGGGGTGCAAATAATCAGAATCAACCTGGCGTGCAACAGCTTGGGATGCAACAAGGACATGGAGGAGAGGAAGGTAAGACGGGTGGTGGAGACTAATAGGAAGTACCGAAGGGTAGATAAAATAGAGATTAAGACGATAGAATTAAATCGAATACTAGTAAATCATATCATACGATAGAATTAAATATAATTAAGAATTAATTGTTAATTAGTGGAGTTACGAATTCAACATTAGCATCACGATCGAGAGGAGCAGCGTAGAAACTCTGCAATTGATTAATCCCAACTGCCCTTGCACGTAAATTATACAGCAAGATCATCATCGTCAAAGTTACCTTACGCTCACCACGTGTCTCAAATTTCATCCGGTCCTTTATACGTGGCATCGAGGATTGAAATGCTCTCATCCCCCACTCAGCACACTGCCGCATTGACGTCGCATCACGTGCAACTCCTCGCTCCTGACGATCTTCGATGTGAATTAATTCCTGGGAAGATTTTATTAAGTAATCTCTACTTACATTTCCAAATGCGGAGTCGACTGTGCACTTCCCACCATCCCTTTCGTACACTAACTCAAGTTTGTCGTATATATTTCCGTAGTCTGCGATTTGGCTGTCATGAACAGCACCAGGCACGTTAACAAAAACAATTGGAATAGTACCATCGGGGCAAAAGCAGATCAC
>JALLPB010000206.1:0-20328 GCA_036939975.1 Cyclostephanos tholiformis | reverse complement strand
ATTTAGCGAGATTTAAGTGTAAAAAAATCATAAAAAGAGTTTTGGGAACGCTCCAATAAAATACTTAATCTAGTATGGGTGCTTCGGTAACCAATTTTATTTGTAGAGAGTGACGTTCGTGTTAGGTAGTGCCGACGATGATACTGTCGACGAGAGAAAAATGAAGCGCATGTTAACACAAATATTAGGGATCATATTGGCCATCGTTTGCGTTTCTAACTCGTTTCTAATGCAAGGTCCGATGGCGTCGTCCTCACACAATTCAGTTTGCGTCAAGAGGTCTCTCTCCCTCTCCTCCTGTGTCGCGCAAGAGGCACGATCGCTAGAACTATTTTCCGCCACGCCCCTGATATATTCCATCCCTCTCTCCAAGCTGTGTTATCCCCATCCTGTGTATCTCAAGCTAGACCTGTTGCAGAAAAGTGGTAGCTTCAAGGATCGTGGCATGGCGCATCTTTGCGCGACCGTGCACAAAGTTTACGATGCGAACCGCAAAATGAAACAAACGGACGCCACCGAGGACGTCGTTGCGAGGCTTAGGCTGATTTCGTCGAGCGGGGGGAATGCTGGTCTAGCAGTGACGACCGTGGCGCAGCGCATCCCTGGCATGGAAGTTTTCGTTGTCGTTCCGGAGACTACCAAACCCCTGGTGATCGAGAAGCTACGCTCTCTCGGTGCGGAGGTGACGATTCATGGAGAAAATTGGAACAATGCCGATGCACTGGCCAGGGAGTGGGTAGAAGAAGCGAATGAGAAGGGCGTCAGTGCCGTTTACGTAAGGTGCGTGCGATAGCTACACATGTCGCATCAATCCTTCTGGCATCTTTATTGTAGTTTTTTTCATGAATAAAACCATTTTCGCTGCTGAAATATGATACATGCCGACCCTACAACTTAGCCCATACGACAATCCTTTATTGTGGACAGGGCATTCTACAGTGATCGATGAAATAATCACTCAACTGTTGGAATCACCGTCCTCCGCTCATCTTAAAATTGGGGCTGTGCTCGCCAGCGTTGGTGGAGGAGGTCTCCTATGCGGAATCTTTGAGGGTATCGAGCGAAACTACTATGGCGAGAATGAAATCAGAGCAAACGTCGTGCGGGGCTCTAAAGTGGTTGCATGTGAAACGGAGGGTGCAGCATCTTTCGCCGCTTCATTCGCCGCTTCTTTGTCCTCATCGGCTTCAGAGGAGAAGAAGAATCCGTCGATAGTGCGACTGAGTGGAATTAACTCCGTTGCAACCTCGCTCGGGGCTCTAGAAGTGACTCCCGCTGTAATGCAGAGGGCTCATCGACACCAGGATCGAGGACAGGGTGGGAGTGGTGAGGATGTACTCTCCTACGTATGCACTGACATCGAAGCAGTTGATGCATGCATCAAATTTGCCAGCGACCACCGTATGCTCGTCGAGCCAGCCTGTGGGGCAGCTTTAGCACCATTGTATTCGGAGAGGATGCGTTCGGCGTTGCTTGATGAGCTGCGACAGGTCGAAAATAGCGCTATAGTTGTTGAAGTCTGCGGTGGTAGTGGTGTGAACTTGAATTTGTTGGAGGGATGGAAATCGCAGTTTCTTGGTGGCAAAACATAATTAGAGACACGGCAGACCTTCCTGGCGAAACCTACCTGCTGCCAGTTTAATGCGTGCATAATATAAAAGACAGAGGCACAACGAATGATTGAATACTTAATTATTATTCACAAATATCATCATGATTCACACCAGACGAATCCCTGAAAAGTTCGTGGGTCAAAATCACACATCTCAACATTCCATTCGTTGTCGTCGATAAAGTCACATTGAGATTCTCTGAGTTTGGAGCTTCCATACCTTTTCAGCAATATCTCAAAACTGGCAAGATCCTTACACCTAGTCCTGGTTGCCATTCCACTGGCAAAGGACGATGGAAGGGAGTCAATAAGATCGTAATAACACTCGCCGTTCCCCAGTGGTATTTGAATTATGCTTACGACGTGCTCCATAAAGAACAGGGCAGCTCCAACTTTACGTGGACGGTTCCCCTTCTCTTTACCAAAGACTAACATTTCAATCAATTTGGCGATGTGATCGTCGTTCAAGATGTCTCCTCCACAAACTCCAACGAACTTATCTTGTGGTAATAAATTTTCGTCAACAAGGTAATCATGAACATCACTTGGGATTATGAGTGCATGTTGGGCCAGACCGAGCTTTGACCGTACCTTTTGAAGTATGGGTGGGGCTCTTTTGTCGATGATTTCGTTGATGGCACTATTGGAAATGCCATATTCCTTATTCGAGGTGCTTATATGTGTGGCAACAATTAAGGGCGATATTACTGCGCACCCATTGGTTGAATCGTACCGAGGACTGGATGCGCTGAGTCGACCTTGGAAGGTATCAAGCTTTAAAATCTCTATTTGCTTCGTACTCAGTAGAGACTGCAGATGATTCTCAAAATCTCGTTGTATCTCCCTAATGGGCGCCCGTGGCACTGGCTTAGGCTTTGGTGGCAGCTTTTCCAATTCCGCTAATTCTGCCTCCTCCATGGCCGTTATTGAAGAAGTACGAAGGCTCTCCAAGAATAAATCGTTATATGCGGGTGGTGATTCGGGGAAGAACGGAGTGGCTCCATCAGATTTTAATTGTTGCGTAGCCGACGTGGAAATGAGGAGGCCCATATGAGGAGGTACAACTGGTGGCGGCAGTGGTGGCAATGGTTCATCAAATGAGGGTGCAGAGGGTGTGGTGGATGGTGCAATGGGGGTAGCGGGTGGTGCAGGGAGGACGCATTCAATATCTTCATCTCGTGGAAAGGCAAGGTTCAACAACTCCAACTTAGACGCCGTGTCAAAAGTGCCATCATCCGAGTCCAATCCGAAACTCGACGATTCTATCGATCCCAATCTTTTCATTATTGATTTTTCCCACTCCAATTGCTGTCTAACCTCCTCTTCTTTTTGTTTCATCAATCTCTCCGCCTCGACAAATTGTTTCTCGATCTCTTCCTTATCCATTACCTCGACAATCCGTTCCAGTCCACGAGTAACCCACTGAGCATCCTCTTGATTCTTTAGACGTAGCTGCACGTATCCCGCTTTGGGGGATTTGTAGTAATCATGATTTGGAAGGGAAACCGTCGAGAATAATGCAAATCTCCTCCCAATTACATATGCGTCGTCTAATTCTTGTTTGGCTAAATGGGATTTGAATTGAGCAAGGACTCTATCGGCGGAAGCGTAGTATCTTTCGATGGGGCAGTGGTTGGAGAGTTTAATGGGAGGTTGCTCAAATTTCTTCAGTAATTCACGCCGACGGTAGGAGTGCTCTCCAAGAGCAGCTGGGGATAAGGGGGGTGGATCGAGACGACCGTTCCCATTGCCATTGCTTCTATTGTGCACGCAGTCGCCATCAATTGGCTGCCCGGGAGGACCACTCGGGGCGGCTGGAAATTTCATGGCGAGTAGGTAATATTATTTCTGATACTTCCTCATGTTGGTCGAATGCCAGGATGAGGACCTCGAAAATTTTTTTGTGCTTCTATTGCTTTTTTATTGGCGGGAAAGAGGAGCGAGGAGCGAGAGGAGCGAGGAACGAGAAACTTCTTTCCTTGAGAGAGATGAGAAAGCGACCTAGGTGCTACACACGCAAAGTAGGTACGATATGTCAAAAAGGGAGGAGTAAAAAATTACAGGCAAGACAAAAAATTTTCTGATGTAAATTATTGAACTATTTTGAGTTTTTGTATGGAACACCTCATACACGCGAGATTGAACAGCACCTGCTTGGACTGCACATTCTTTAGTTGTATCGAACCCAAATTACCATGCACAACGTGAAAATTATAGAAATTATTACATCGGCACACCCGCGGCTATCAGCTCCTGCTGCTGCTTCATCTGGAGCATCCCCAGCGTCTGCCCCACGGACGGGATCCTCGAATGCCTATCGATGGCCGACCGGAAGTCGCTCATGGTGATACCCATCTCGCTTTCTAGCTTCTCCTCCCCGGCCTCGTTCGCGTCCGTGGACGCCTCCAGTTGGAATTGCGTCACAACACCGGGATCCTTGAAATCCCTCCCCGCCGCCTTCCAGGCATCGGAGAGCTCTATCATGCTTTTCGTGATCGCATCGAAATACAAAGTCGCCGCCGTCATCAGTTCCACGGGAGTCAAATCTTTCCTGGCAACGGCCGAGGAGGGGTAGCCGACCTCGTCGGACCCGCCGCCACCCGTCCTATCGCTGCGGGGCGTCCATCCCACAACGTCCTCCCCGCTTATGCTCTCGTATAACTTCTGGAACCTTTCCACCGCCCGCTTGACCTTGGGATATTGCTCCGGCCTTTCCATGAACTCCCATGTCGCCTCCTCGAGGCAATCGGCGTCGACGTTGTTATCCTCGAACACCTTGTCCTGACACGCGATAAGCGCCCGCTCAAACTCCGCCTTGAGGAGCTGTCGAAGCTGCCTCTCGGGTATGACCTGCCCCGACATCTGTATCTGCTGTACCTGCTGCGAGAGCTGCATAATTACCTGCTGCATCGTCATGAAGAGCTTGTCAAAGACGGTCACGACGTCGTCAGGGGCGATGAAATCCTCTACGTCGTCATCGTCGACGTCGTCGAGGTCTGCGAGGTCCGTTTTCGGTCGTGTCGACGACGACGACATCGACCTCGAGAGGCGAGAGGACCCGTAGGCGAGGAGGGAACACCCCACCGCGATGGCGGCGACGGTGGTGGCCGTGGAATAAGATGACGGCATCGTGTGGCGGTGGGACGGGGAGTGGAGGGGGGGGCAGGGTATAGGGGCCTAGGGGCAGGAGGTGGGGTGGATGGGATATTTTTATTTTGTGTTTTGTGTGGTGACCGCGGGAAGAAAGGAAGGGGTGAATTGATCTTGGCGGGAAAGCCTCTTGGCACTCCGCTCGCACGACACACCCACTTGGATTGCATCCACACACTGTCAGCGATGGAGATCTATCCTTTTCATCAGCGTCACTGCATCGACGCTTGTCTTGCCGAGTTGTGTCGAACTTATGCGAGCGCCGTGGAAACCTCCAAGGAATTCCAAGGTACCTGGAGCGAAAGTATTATATATCGTGCCGATGCGACTAAATCGATACTATCAGCTCATGACGATGGAGACATCGTGTTGTTCAATCTGCCACACTTGGAGAATGGAATGCTTGTGGAGTCAGAGCGTCGACATGCCAAGTGGCACTATGCTTTACTGGCCCATTGCTTCACCTCGGCGAAAATGCTCCTGAAATCCGGCAGACAAATACACATATGCCTGAGCGGGAATCAACCGATTATGTGGAACTTGATTTCCGATGCTTAAATTAATGGACAACGGTGCATTCCCGAGGAAAATACCGCACATCCGATTGATGGGTGGATCTTCGATGATGGCGCTGTTCACAAATTGTTGGACATTTGTCCTCACTATCCCTTGAAAGAAAATGTCACAACGGCTCCCTCGGGCTACAGATACAGACATCAGAGGACAGAAGGTGGATGATTTGATGGAAGTGTGAGGGACATAGATGTTGATCAGAGCAATGGAAGTGTGAGGGACATAGATGTTGATCAGAGCAATTTGATAGAATGAGAGGAGACTTAATTGAACAGGAAAGAAAATGCATGCGATGATTGCAGGTGAAAGTTTGAGGATTGCTCATTTTGATGCTGCCGGTCTTCCGAACGTTTCGATGGATGCAAAGATGAAGAGGAGCATTAACAATGAACAGACTCAACATTATCAGTTAGATCTAATGAAGGAGAGCAAAGACCAATCTCATGTGACCTCTCTGTCCACGCTGCCAAAAATTGAGGATGCAATCATCCTAAGTAAGGCTCCGGTGGACTCTACACTTGACTCAAAAGTAAGAATCAATCAGTACATCGACTCTGAATGGCTGTCTCGTATTTGACAGCTGCACTCAGCACAGATTGCTATCTCAATGTTCAACTATGAAGTGACTGAAATGGTTCGGTTCTTGCAGGTATCTATGACAAAGCTATCACATGCTTTTGATTCGAGTCGAATAATTTGGGAGAATGATGTAGTCTCGTTAATAAAGATTTTGATCATTCAGAGAATGGGGAGAAAACAGAGTCTGCAACTACCGGTGTTAGATATGTGAAGGAGGTCACATCAAATAATACAAACATTGCAATTGTATTTAACCCTGTCTGAATCCGATTTGTTGGCTCATTCTCACAAACCAACTTAAAAATGATCGTAAAGAAGTACGCAGAATGCAACCATGGTATGAGGATATCTTTTTGCCATCCTTTTTCTAAATTGGACACAGGTTGTGAGGGTCTATGCATCTGTTGGCATTTCCGTCAAAGATCGATGAAAATTTTGTGCACTTGCTGAGAGTTATGGGTTTACCCTTTTTTTGGGTCCAATGTAAAGTTGTTCTAGTTGTTCTAACTGTTCTAGATTGCATCACAAATTCACATTTAAGTTTCATTGAGTTTTATATGTTTTTTCCAGAACAAGTGTAATGTTGTTCTGAACTAGAACAACTTGTGTGCTGCAGCTCACAAAATGAGATGATGGTAGTGTGGCGCCCAGGCGCCATTTGAATTGGCATCCAGTTCTTCACTAAACTGGTGCTGGTGCTGCTTTCAGCAATGTTTGGATTGCACTACTTAACGTTCTCATTATCTTGGTTGCCATTGCAAAATTTCTCCTTTGCATTGTTCATTGCATTATAGACATCCGGATTCACCTTTTGTAATATGCAGCAGTTTCTCGTATGGATGCCATCAAAGGTAGGTGATGAAATGTCTGCAAACCCATTTGTGATTGGGAAGGTCACAACCAACATGTACTTAGCAGTTTTGCTCCTTCTGTTTTTACAGTAATACAAGCCAATAAGGGCTGCAAAACTGACTAACAAAGTGTCTTGTATGAATAGGTACATTGGATATTTTTGGAGGGGTGGATTTAAAAAAAGGGGGGAAAGCTCAGCAGACTATGGATTCAAAGAGGTGTAATTCTTCCGCAAGCCTTCTAGTAAAAGTTACGACAAAGGGATTTTTTTGTGTCCTTACAAAGAGTCCTACCAATCTCTTTTCCTATAAGTAAAGGTACGAGGAAGGATTTTTTTTTGTTTCCATTAATATTGAATCATGTTGTGTATCTTCTTTTATGTATGTATGTATGTATGTTTTTACTGCAAATTCTGCCAGCTACCTAATACTAAAGATGAGAAAGGGTCAGTTGTACATACCTGATCTACTCTAATTTATTTACGGTACACACCAATGATGGACACTGATCAATGATGGACACTGATGACACCGACGATGATGACAATGGCAATGATGACAATGACAATGATGACAACAACAACGACACACTTTAAATCTTTAGATATACCAGACGTGATGCTTTTCCTATTGACATACTTTTGCATTACCTGAAAATGCCATGATTCCAATGCCTCGGACAAATTTCATTCTTTTGCTCATAAGAAAGGCCTGGGGGCTTTTTGTCTTCCCCCCCCTCCACCTCCAAAACATCAACACAACAATCAAATGGGTGCTCTTGATATATCTGGTTTGGGTTGAATGGGTCTGCATAAGGACCAGAATAGTTGATGACAATAGGGGGGTTCATTGCGCTTGGATTCTTCTCCCTCATGGGGATGGGGGGGAGATCCTCATCACATCTAAATTTGCTCCAACCAGCAAAGGGGGGGGGGGTTGTCCGCATCCACCATTGCAATGGCATCAATGGGGGAGGGAAATGAAGGCGAGTAAAAAATGCTTTCATTTTTTAAACCATTTTCTCATCTAGAACAATGTAATGCGTTCTATTTCAGACCTGTTCTAAATTTGCCTTTAGACCAAGAACATCTTTAATTAGATCAAGATTACACTTTTCCGAGTTATGTACACCTCCAATGTTCTTGTCCATGGAAACCCCCAGAAGCTTGGAAAAGAGTGGTGTATATCGAAGTTCCGAAAGGCCTACGCCAGTGGAAACTGCAACAAGAGTAAAGTGAAGATGGCGTTCATTATAAGGACGACATCTCATTAGCTACATCAAGCACAAAATTCGATCTCACGGTAGCGCTACTTATCAAACGTCATGTCTCGCTTCAATTCGAAAATCAGCAGCAAGTATCAACACTGACAGTGAAATCAAGCTTTGATAATGGGCGTCTAGCAAATGTCATATCGTATGTTCTGTGTAAGCTGGGACATCCGGTCGTGAATGATCGTTTTGGAAAAAAGAGTATACTCGTGTTTGTCAAGGAGATTGAGAAATTCAGTACAGCAACAAGTTTGCATAGGATGTTATTGCTTGAATGTCAGGGATAGAAATGAACTGACTTCAGTCCGTATAGAGAGCAACAGAAGAACACAATGCGGTTTCTGGAGGGGGGTGCTTGCAGAAAAAAAAGATTTGTCATCAGGTGTAGAGCCAGAAAGAATTAAATCAACATTTTCCACGCCATAGTTCCCGGCATTCGTGACACTGCTATTTCCATATCTCTGTAACCGATATGATAGTCAACATTGTCCATTAAAGCCTCCATCGATCGTAATTGACCACATCAATTTAGCAATTGGCCCAGACACCGTGAAACCAGAACAAATACTACCGCTAACCGAGAAGATTGACTTTCATCCATCGCACAGCAGCTTCGTTGGCTAGCGTGTCAACATCAACATCGGTGCCAAAGACTGTTAACCGGTCCTTTTCGGGCATCTCAGCACTGACATTTTCATCTGCAATTCTTCCGGCCACGTTCCAAGCAAATTGACTCAAGAATACGTTCGACGCTAGACTTTCCGCCGATAACAGATCCTGTCGTTGCAACACGTCCCAAATCTCTCTGACCTTCGGCCTGGGAACAAGTTCAAAGTAGCCCACTTCGATGTCTCCGAGGATGCCCGTATGCTCACCCTTCTTGGTCCATATTGAAGCGCCCTGCACGACCATAAAGTCGTCTATTGTGCCAAGTCCCGATTTGAGTGCCTTCACAACCTCCTCCTTGGTGCACTTGAATATCCTGCTTTTCCCAATGGAGACACCAACCCCAGCGTCTCGTAACGTCTCGGTCGCATGGAGGTAAATGGTTGGGATTGTATCATTATCGTCGCCATCACCGCTTGCTTCTTCATCAACAAAATAATATGCAGGACCACCATATCTAATGGGCAGGTGCACTGTTCGGTCGTCCAGATCCAATCGGAGAGATCTCGCCGTGACGTGGTTCAAGATCACGCCCTCAACGTAATCGTCGCCGTCATGTAATATAATTATCAACGATTTGTGATACCCTTGATCCGACAGCATGTACGGCGATCGCCTCGTCGACGACGCCCTGACCATCACCCCCGCCATACCCGCGCTTTTACGCGACGACTTTGATGCGACGTCATCAGTCGACATGGCCGACGCCGGATCGTAAATCGAGAGGTCAAAGTCATCCCCTAACCCCTCGCCCTCCTCATCGAACAGGGGATCCGGGAACGGTTCAATTATCATGCTCGACCGCCGCTCCTCCCCCTCGACCGAGAACGACAGCGTCTCCGTGGCCCATTCCCGCAGCATAAGATCACCGAACGAGTCCTCGGTACTGCGCGCCTCTTCCGCGCGACCGATCTTCTCCATCATCATCTCCCACGTGTGCAGTCCGGCGTTCCTAGGATCGCGATCGACGTCGCAATTCGCCGATGCCATGTCCTCGTCCTCCTCCTCGCAACGCAGCATGTTCAGCTCCTCGAGTATCGTGCCCCCATCGGCGGATACGGCGTGCCAAAGCCCCTCCTCGTGCATCTCCCCGTAGAACGCGGACGTTTCCCATCCGCATATGCCACAGAATAGCCAGAAATCTGACGGGTCCGCGTTTCCCGACCGTACCAACGATCGGGCGGACTCGAAGTTCGTCAATGATATTCCAGGCAATACGGGATCGGAGACGTCACTCGCCGCATCCGTCGAGAGCGAATGCAGGCAAACGACGCGCGGATTATCGGAAAATGGACCCCCGACCTCCCCCCCGAACCATACCTTCCACCTCCCCGTCGTCGTCGTTCTTCCCCCTCCCCCCACCATCATTCCCCCCCCGATAATCAACTCGCAGTCGTCCCCCGGGCACCTACCGAGCTCGTCCTCGTAGTACGATTCCCCAAAACCAGGTCGTACGAGTCGCACGTCCATCCCCGCCCCGGCCCCGTAGCTTTCCCCGACGCATATGGCCGTTGGTCGATTCAGCACGATGCCATGGATGTAATCCGATCCGACGTGCAACACGAGCACGATCGACTTGCGATAGCACTGACCGTTCAACGAGTCGACGTCGTCGAGGAACGCGTCCGAGGATGGCACCGAAACGATCAGGGAGCCGCGCTCGATTAGGTCGCCGGTCTCGTACGCGTACCGTCCATCCCGTCGCGATGATGACGACGACGATGATGATGTCATCGTCGCGAATGATGTCCCGTCGTCGTTCGCGATGCGTTCCACCCCTCCCGTCGTCCATGTCGTCGTCCCACCGTAATCGTCGTAGTCGCAATCGTCGTCGTCCACACGTCGTCCCACCCCGATCGCGGCGACGTTTCCCTCGGAACGCACGAGTCGGGCTCGGAATTCCCTCCAATCGTCGCCGTCCACTCCGTCGATCTCGTCGTCGTCGTCGTCGATGTCGTCGATCGGCCTCGACGTCGAATGCGACGATCGAGTAATCCTCGTCGTCGTCGTCTCCGTCGATCGGGGAGGAGATGACGGTGGTGGTGGTGGCAGCGTGGGAGCACGACGACCACCTCGATGAGGCGGCGCATTCCGCATGGGTCCCCCGTGGATCGAGATGGGTAGGTCGAGGCCGCGGCAGAAGCACCATGCGACGACGACGCGGCCGAGGAGTGGTGGTAGTAGTAGTAGTAGTAGTGGTAGGAGGAGGATGGGGGGTGGGAGGAGGAGGACGCCGACGGCGAACGACGTCCCGCGCCCTCGCTTCATTATATTATATTATAATATTATATGCGAAATTTTTTACTCATATATTATAACATAAAACCCGTGTGCCTCTTCGGGTGCGACTCGACCATCGTATTAATTTACTCCGCCGACACCTGCCCCCTTAGTGACTTACGACGGTAATACCTTATTATTATTCATCATCATCGATGAGATCGTTGATCGGAAAATATCACATTCTTCGTGAGATGGAGAGTTCCAGCTCCATCAAAAATATAATATTATGTAATTTGGTACTATACTACGATATTTTGCCATCTGGCCTTGTGACATGATTGTGTGCCCTTTTTTCTCCTGTCACACCAGCAAATTCACTCGCGCTCGCTCTGGTTTCCACACACAGCAGAACTGAGAAGCCCGAATGAAACACACACATACTAATATCATTTTTTCATATGGTATTTTATTTTGATATATGATATAAAGATAATACATGTTAGTACCAACGAAGAGACAATAATACACGGAGACGACCATGGTGAACGGGGAGAATCGCGCCAAGATGAAGGCCCTGGCGGTAAAGCTCGGGGATATTTCCCTCAACACCGGGAGGGGCATCGGGAATAGGATTCACACGCTCTTCGAGGACGTGGTCATACATCCCACGACGCGCGTCGTCGATTTCATCGGGGAGGTATCGACCCACGGCATCGAGGATGCCCTCCGCACGCGCGCGAGGGCGGCGGCCCGGGCGGGCGGAGGACGACGGCACCTCGGGGTGGTCTTCGCCAGGCCGCTGATACACGACGGGGGGTACGTCGCGCCGTACCATCCCAAGAGCGAGGACGACAACGCCGTCATCGACGCCGCCCTGGGGCGGAATTTCGTCTTCGATCACCTTCCCGAATCGGAGCGCGTCGTCCTCGTCGGGGCGTTCGAACCGATCGTGGTCAAGAGGGGTACGAGGATCATCGAGGAGGGGGACGTGGGGGATTACTTCTACGTGGTGGGAAGGGGCGACGTCGACTTCCTAATCGACGACAATAAGGTCGGCTCCGTCGGGGGGGGGGGTAGCTTCGGCGAGCTGGCATTATTGTACGATGCGCCGCGCGCGGCGACTTGCATCGCCAGGGGTCAGTGCGGATTATTCCGCCTCGATCAGGGGACGTTCCGGAGGATATTGGCACAGCGGAGGGAGGAGTCTCGGAGGGAGGTCGTGCATATCCTCAGGGGGGTGCCGTACTTCCGCGACCTGGACGAGAAGTACCTCGACATGATCTCGAGCAACCTCCGCGTCGTTAGCTTCAACGATGGCGACGTGATGGTTTCGGAGGCGGAAGATTCGCCCAAGAGATTTTACATCCTCAAGGAGGGACGGGTGGATATATTAGGTATCCGGGGGGGTGGGTCGGGATATCACGACGCGCGATGGGCCGGTCCTGGAACCTTCTTCGGGGAGATCGCCATCATGGAGGGTAAATGGACCATGGAATCGGTCATCGCAAGGGGACACGTCGTTGCCATGGTACTCGAACGCGAGGATTTCATTAAGGTGGTAGGCAGTGACGTGGGATCTCTAATCAAGAAGACCGTCGACAAGAAAAAACTCGTGAGTGCGTATACGTTTATTTCGATTACTCATCGTGCAGTTTTTTTTTTTGGAGTAAGTGCCATCCCCCCCGCCATCCAACGAATCGTTAATCATAATGCACCTTAACAGGCACTCATCCCATTCGGGAAGAGGAAGAACCCCGTGGACGATAATGAGCTCAACGTGCTTTCCGAGGCCATACATGACAAAACGTTCAGGAAGGGACACGTTTTCTTCGCCGAGGGGGAAAGGTGCACCCCGACGCTGTATTTGGTCCGCGAGGGTAGCGTATCCATCCACTCCTCGAAGAATCTCAATCTCATGCAGCTCCTTGGATTCAGCCTTAACAATGCGGAGGTTAAGATCATTGAAAAGGGGGGATATTTCGGAAATGATACCATGGGGGATAACGAGAGCGGAGTATTCGGCATTGCGCAGTATACCGTGACCGCGCTCACGGATGTTGTGGTTGGGGTGCTGGATTTGAACGCCATTAAGTCGGTGGTCGAGGCGAAACCGCAGGTCAAGATGACGATGGATGACTTACAAATGGTACGTATTCTCGGAGCTGGGACGTTTGGTAAGGTCTGGCTCGTTAGCTGCAAGGGCACCAAGGAAACGTACGCGTTGAAGGTCCAGAACAAGAAGGATATCATCGAATACAATCAAGTCGATGGGGTTATTCGCGAGAAGGATATCATGACAAGGCTGGAACATCCGTTTCTCATCAGGCTGGTAAATCACTGGAAGGACGAGAACAAACTTTACATGCTCATGAAAATGTACCAGGGTGGAGAGCTCCAGTCCGTGATTCACACCAAAGATAGAGACGGTACGTCGCAAAAATTGCCTTTTTTTCTTCAATTTGCATTCTCGTTCGTGATAAGCACACTAAATCACACCAATTGTAGGTGTTCCCGAGTGGGCCGCAAAATTTTACGCTG
Source organism: Cyclostephanos tholiformis (assembly GCA_036939975.1). Lineage (NCBI taxonomy): Eukaryota > Bacillariophyta > Thalassiosirophyceae > Thalassiosirales > Thalassiosiraceae > Cyclostephanos > Cyclostephanos tholiformis. The sequence goes on along the minus strand of JALLPB010000206.1, from coordinate 6,866 downwards.
CCAACATCCTCGAGGGTCTTAGCTACATGCACAATCGCAGCATCGTTTATCGGGATTTAAAGCCGGCCAACGTATTGTTGGATAGCGAAGGTTACACTGTCATTGTGGACTTTGGCTTTGCCAAACTAATCGAGAATAATAAGACCTTCACTTTCTGTGGTACTCCATTGTACTTGGCGCCGGAGATCATCATGCAAAAGGGCCATAATGCGGGCGCGGATCACTGGGTAAGTTTTCGGCTACGAGACATATTGTTCACATTTGCTCTCTTTCTTTATATTGTGAGATGAACTCACATGATAAATGCCGATATTCTGCCTGGTCGTATCGTACAAGTCATGGGGCGTCATGCTTTACGAGATGATCGTTGGTATGACTCCTTTTTATGACGGCACTCAGGATCAGGTGCGTACTTATGTTGGAGTTCTCATTACGTACATTGATTAAATTTCAAAGAAAAAATCTCATGACGATTTTCGATCCCAACGAGTTTAGATGGGGCTTTTCAAGAATATCGTGAAGTGTAGAATGGAATTTCCAGAGGACGAAACGTATATGTCTTTATCCGCCAAGGATTTGGTAAAAAGAATGTTGACTGTCAATCAAGCTGATAGGCTGGGAAGTTTCCACGGAGCCGATAAGGATATAAGATCCCACCCCTTCTTCAATGATATTGATTGGGAGAGTATGCTGGCAAAGAAAGTTGAGGTGCCGTTCAAACCAAAAGTTTCTGATCCTCTCGATGGATCGAACTTTGATGATTACAGCAAGTTGGAAGCGAAGGTGAAGAAGGAGAGATTGCCTGTGTTGACTGGAGCGGAACAGAAATTATTCAAGGATTTTTGAGGGTTCGGGCATTGCATGTTCTTAACATTTATTATGTGTTGTTAGTCATGTGTAAGAATGATGTTCAATAATTTGCCTGGTACAATCTTATAAATACCGTCAGGAACGGCGCAAGTTTTAGGTGTTGATGGAATAAACCTGATCTCTTCGTAAGCACATTGTATAGGACATTGTATAGGCGAGTTGGACATCGGTGGCGATGATATCGATTTTGACTGCTGGCTATAGAATGGCCTGAAGGAGGCCGCGATGGGCAAGAGTAACGAGAAGCTATTATTCCAGAAAAGATTAAAGGAAATCAGCAAGGACAATAATAATATCTCAATGCAAATTTTTTTTCATGTACTGGTTTTGACGATCAGTACTTACCAAATTTTAGATCAGAGATAATAAATAAATAGTCAAACATGATGATTTATGCTTATTGTTGACTTGGTGTTCGTTCTTTTTGCTTTAAAAAATGATTTCAACAACCCGAGAGAGCGTTGAGCATCTCCGCATGGACAACGACGGCATCGCAACATCAACACACTGACGTCGACGATAGTATTCACATGGAAGATATCCGACCGACGACGACCGTCAACAACGACGACAGCCTGGCGTCCTCGTCGAGAATGGCGGCGTCGGCCGCGCACCCCGCCAGGAACTCCGGCGGGACGATCTCCGCCATGGCGTCGGCATCGTCCGCCGCCGGTTCGTCGTCCCTCCGTTGTTCTACCGCCTCGACGTCCCACCCTTCGTGGCGTCGTCCGAATACGGGAGGAACGACGACGGGCGGTCCCCTCGATGGCACCGTCGTCACCCCTCGTGCCCTCTCCCGACGCCGAGGCGTGAACGTTCGCCGTCGACCCCGCGCCCGCGAGAACGACGCCGAGAACGACGCGCCGACGGGGGAGCGGCGGGGGGAGGATAAATCGTCGGGGGCGCTGCCGGTACCAAAGGTCATATCGGACCTGCTGTTGCAGACGGCATTCTTCGGCATCGACGCCACCGCGAGGTTATCGAGGCCAACTCTCGACCTCGCGACGAACACGATATTGCCGCAGGTCGTATTGCCACTGTTCGTGGAGATTTTCGAGCACTACGTCCCCACGAGGCTACAGACGTGGATGAGGGTCGGACCGACGTCGTTCAGGAACCTATGGAACCTACTCAGGGACACCGAAGCCGGACGGTCATTGGGGGATAGGATCGTGCGTCTCGGCGAGGACGTCGCTGACGTTGCCGGATCCGAGGCCGGGAGGCAGTGTTGCATAGAGGCGACGGTCGTCCTCATAAGGTTATTGGAATCCCTACGAACACCGGAGGTGAAGGCCTTGCTGGACCAGTGCGCGGTTGGAACGTGTCATCTAATGGACGCAGTGAGTTCCGGCAGGGCGAAGCGGCTTTGGTTCGACGTGAGCGACGCGGTGTGGGCGCTCATCGAGGTCGGGAGCGACGAGGCGATGGTTACGTCCCTTGCAGAGGGATGCGCGCAGATATGCTTCGCGTTGGAGAGCGAACGAGATAGCCTTCGGCGAAGGAGGGGGGAGGGTGGGGGGAATGGTGGATCGAGACGGGAGAGGGATCGAAGGCAGATGGGGACGTATCCGCCTGGGAGGGCGATAGTGAATGACGAATTGGGACGGGACGGCTTTGATATGGCCCTTCATGACGGCTTGAATGGGCCTCATGTTCGGGGAGAAGAAAAGCACGAAGAGTTTAATAAAGATAAGATCTATGCTGATATGGATAACATCCCCGTTGAAGACGATGGTCCGCCGAGGAAGGTAATTGTTACGACTAATTCTACTTTGGGATTGAGGGAAGAAGCCAACCTGCCATTTCCGAATGTAACCTTTGAAGATGGAAACAATGGCGATAGAGCGGCGAATACGAATAAACATCGAAGCGACGATAGCGAATCGGAGATCACGACGGATATGGAAGATTTGCGATGTGGCGACTATCACGACGAAGCGCCCGCGCGGAGCAGTGCGAGCGAGGTACCGACCAAAGACAGAGGAGGTGCGAACGCAATTGGGTACGAACGAGATGACGGGACGGATTTTGGCGTTTTCCTTCGAAGTCGAATTCAACGATCGGATTGGCATCCCAACGACGATGGCGTGGCATCAGAAAAGCACGATGCCTTTGACGAGCCAATTCTTCAATTCTACCGCAGGATGAACGAGGTCCTCGTTGAAAGTCGAAAGCAGGGCAAGTGCATTGTACAACCCTCCGCTCGAAGAGACAAGCCGTCTAAGGTTGTCGACAATGGATCGGGAAATGACAAGAATTCTACATCTGATGGTGCACGAGATACGTCGCCTGCGATGCCATCGATTTCGAATGTGGGGAGATCGCGGTGGAGACTCATCATAATTGTGTCATTGTGTGGAGTAGCAATGGTGTGCATGCTTTGGTTTGCGCTCGGATGTTATGGATTCTACATCCTCGTCTTTGGTGGTAAGCACGTCTATCAACCTCTCCCGTCACTGAATGAAATGCACGAATCACCAAACATTGTGATTCAAATTGTCGCATCAAAAAGTCAATGCGATGCGAACACAGACAAAAATGGCTGGTGCGCAAGCCAAAATAATGTCGCCACGATTACTCTGGATGAATGGAATGTAATGAAGCATGATGTTGATAGAGCTGTGAGCGTGAAGAGTAATCAGAGGTAAATACTAGATTCAATGCTAATAATTTCTTATCAGTTCGGCCGTTTTGATCACGACTTGTAACCGAAAGATTCCACAATATCGGAAACTGAATACTTAGAGAAGCAAAGGATTCATGAATCAATTTTCAAAATATAATTGTTCAAATTGTGTTTTTCGCACTCTGAGAAGATTGCCAACCCCCAATACCACAACTTTTGCGTAGAGGGACTATGTTCCACCCTAACCAGATACTGATCGAATACCAAGAGGCTAAGAAGACCTATCATCATGCATTGAAGCCCACTGAAGGAAATGCGAAAGGTAAAGCGTGCATACATGCCCTACGATCCACATTCGAACCGGTCGTTGATCAGCCGAAGAAAGAGTTCGATTGCCGGCCAACGCCCATACAACTCCCGCCAGACTACAACAGGGCGAAGGCATTGTACAGGGCCTCAAAATCGAGGATCACCGCAAGGGGGGGTATATCTGCCGGAAGTGAGAGAGCGGAGACCAAAATCGGCCCGAGCGTGAGCGAACGATCCACCGTATTGAATACTGAGCCGCGAAGGACTGCGAGGGTCTCTTCGAAGCCCAATATCCGCGAAGTCTTGACGACTCCGGCCTCCAGCGCACGATCCACCGAACTCGTTAGCGCACCACCCACGGTAGAATCCGGACTGAAGGCACTTGGACTCCTCCGCCCAATGGATAACAAAGCCTATGAGTTCGGGCTCGCGAAAGGTGAGAAACACGATAGATGCATAATTATTATCCATCTCGCATATATATATATATGATATTATACACATAGTATGTTCCTTTTAGGCATACGTATGCATCTTGTCGAGAGCGTCAAACTTTGCGGCATGAAAAAGGCCAGGGAGAAGTCAATTCTTGATATGATCACAACTCTTTGCAATCATCTTACGAGCAGGGATGACGAAATCAACAGATGGATAGATTTTGCTGATAAAATTGCTGTATCCGCGGCCGAAAAGCTGGATCGGTCGATGCTGGAGTATCAGGCCATTTGCTTATCGAATGATAAGGCACAAAATGACGCGAGGGGTGGTCAGCGAGGATTGCTGACGATGAGTCGAAAGTTGAAAACGTTAAAGAAGGACCTTCTCGTGGCAAGAGATGCTGCGTCGGAGGTAATGAGGACATTTCCCCCCTTGATACGGGAGTGCGAGGATCGGCTGAGACATGAAGTGCGAAAACACAGCGACTGTCAACGACTCGACTTCGAATCAAGGATGCGCGATGTCGTCGAGAGACTGACGACATCGCACGACGGCGAAAGGCAAAGATTATCGAACGTTATTAACGCCCTCGAAAAATCGAATCGCGCGGAAATAGAGAACGTGAAGACCCTGCAGATCAAACTCGATGATGCCGACGTCGCACTGGAGGGGGTAAAGAACGCGAGCGCGTCGGCGCAAAGTGATTTGAGACTGGACGCTGCCATGGCGCGCGATGAGCTCCGAATAGCGATGGGGAGGATAGCGTCTCTTGAGGCGCTACTCGAAAATGAGAGGATACAAAAGAAGGAGGAGCTCGGGGACGTCGAGGAGAGGATGCGGGAGGAACTCGATGCGATCGATCAGAAGGTGAAGGCGTCGTTCAAGGCCCTGGTCGAAAACAAAAATAAGGCGATCGAGGATGCATTGGGGAGGGCTCGTGCGGCGGAGGCATCAGCGAACGCAGCGCACAAGCTCCTGTCGGATCTTAGATCGAGCGTCATACGCAGGGCGTCGTCGTCCGAAAATAAAGTCGAGGGATGATGTGAAGCATCGATGATGGCCAATGAGTATCTACTTACGCGTATTTTACTTAGCTCCCCTTTTGTTTGTTGGTGTAACCATCAGATTACGATTGTGTTGGTTCCAACTACGCATTCATATATGGCAACGCCATAGTTGTTGGTTGCTTATTTCGGTCGCGATGCGGGAAATACCGCTCAGACGGGACCGATCGTATACTCGCGCCCCCTCACTTCCCCCGATTCATCGCAGTCCCCGTCGGATGACTGATCCAACCCGCCTCGCATAGCCGATCGATGCAATCGTAGCACTTGGAGATGTCGAAAATATCCTCCTCCACCATATTCGTCGTCGTCGTGCCGTCGCGGTCGTCGACATCCGGCTTTCTCAGCACCGTCGTTCGTACGCCGCTTTCCATATCGATCCAGAACCTATCCCCCCCCGACGCCATACATGCGATGGATGCCGACTCGACGACGGATACGACGTTCGTGGGACGTATCCCCCCCGCGTAACCGACCTCACTCCTCGTCGTCGTGGCATCATCGTCATCATTCGACGACGAACATACGAAACGTCCGTCCGTCGGCCATAGTCCGCCCGGCACCGACCTGCCGGTACCCTTGGACTCGTCGTGTAGGAAGACGACGTTGTTACCGCCATCGGACGGACGTCGACGTTCGAGCAACGGCAGGAGTGCCGACCATAGCGGTTCCGTCTCGTCGTTACGTTGGACTATGAACATCAGATCCGGATGTGCCTCCGTCGTTCGTAGGAAGGAAATCGCCGCCGACGACGACGACGACGACGTCCCGTCCGTCGACCCCGTCCCCTCCCCTCCCGACGACGACGAGTACGACGACGACGACGACGACGATTCGAACAACCTACCAGTATCGACGCCGTTGATCGACGTGGCGTTCACCTGCACCCTCCCGAATCCCCATTTCGTCAATTTGCGAAGGAAGGCGTCGATTCGATATGCGCATTCCCCGTCCATCGACGAATCGAGGAGGTCGTTCACGTGCGAGCCGCAGAGGTGCGCGGCGAGTCGGACGGAGGTGCGCTGCCTACCCCTCGTCGTCGTCGATGTCGTCCTCGTCCACGTCGTATCGTTCATCATTCCACCGCCCTTATCATCGTCCTCGTCGACTACGTCGTCGTCGTCGTATTCGCATTCGTCGTGCAGCACCGTCCGGCTGAGGCGGGACACCCACCCCTCCGTCGCGTATCTCGGTTGGCCCTCCCGATCGGGACGGAAGAGCACGCCCCACTCGACGAGGGGGTAATTGTCACTTATCATTTTTAGCAGTCGCGGATTGACGCTGTCGTCGGCGCCGCAGAACCCGACGGTCGCGAGCCTTGCCTCGGCGGCGGCGGCGGCGGCGGCGGCGGCGGCTGCAGTAGTCGACGAGGAGGGAGGGCGGTTCACCATCGACGAAAACAACACGAAACAATTTTTTGTCGGTATGTAGATGGATACTCTACCGGGCCAAACTACCAAACGGTAATCGTAAATACCGTTTTGTAAGAAGGCCTTCCCTGGCTGATCAGAGGCTGAAAAACGGGGTTTAGCACCCCGAGACATAGTCCTACTGAGTTA
>JALLPB010000205.1:0-20454 GCA_036939975.1 Cyclostephanos tholiformis | reverse complement strand
ATGTTCTAGGATGTGACATCTAAATCCATCAGAATCACTTCGACAATGCTTTCCCGCCAAAACCGGTGAGTGTCGTTTTTCGTTTTTGTATAAAGGGCTACGGTAAATTTCATGAGTCGTCCCAAGTATATAAAAAATGCGAAATTTTGCGCTAAACTTGATAATTGCGTCGGGGGTTTCTGAAAATGAGCGCATCGCATTGCAATTTAATTCTCCCTATTTTTTATTTTCTGACTAATTTAGATAGATTTTGTGTCTGGTGCTTAAACCCCGGTGGTGGTGCTTAAAAACCCCGGTTTTTACCATAGAGAGGTAATCGCATTGGACTTCTCGCCCCACATCGCTCATCGCTTTTTGGCGAAGCGGCGTCTGGCCGGTGATGGGGCGCCGGGATGTTCGTCTGGCCATCACCCCAAACCTCGCACGGTACACGGAGAGAGCGAGAGAAACAGCGACGAGGGGGCCAGGCCAGGGGGAGAAGGGGGGGGGGTTCGGTGGAGCATATAATATTATTATTATATTCGCGGACGATATTATGCACCGGCGCCTCGCCGCATCGGCGGCCGTCGCGATGGTCGTCGCGTCGCCGATGACTTTGGGATCCTACCTCTTCGATAACGACGATGATATCGTTCCGTCGTCGACTTTGCCGCTCATCCCATCGTCATTGTCGTTGTCATCGTCGTCATCGTCATCGTCGTCGTCATCGTCGTCTTCTATGGCGGCGGCGGCGGCGGCGGCGGCGGCGGAAGCAGCCGGACGAGATGATGATGATGAGGACGACTCCGGGATGATGCTGCGCATCGAGTTACGCCCCGTGCTTCCCCATCACCTGCGCCGCATGATGGAGGAGCGACGCGGTGGGGTCGCTTTCGGCGGCGGCGGGGGGGGGGGGAAACGACGTGGACGGATACGACTAGGACACGATGCGTCATCGTCGTCGTCGTCATCATCGTCGTCGTCGTCATCGATGGACGACGATGATGATACGCATACGGATCCGCCCGTCGCGGCATCGTACGCGTCCTCGATGGAATACCCGCCGACTTACCACCGCCGCGATGTCGTCGCGAATTCGACGCAACGCGATAAACGACGGTACCGCGAGTACTCGCCATCGCCGTCGTCGTACGATGACGATGACGATGGGGGACATGATGTGGAGGAGGAGGAGGAGGGGCTGGAGGAGGAGGAGACGAAGAGGCGACGAAGACACAACGGGGACGTTCGTTCGCACAACGAGCGCTTTCGAATGTTCAGCAGGCACGAATGGGCCATCATGCGCGAAAGGGAAGAGGAGGAGGGGAAGGGGGGTGGCGAAGGACTCGAATCGAACGTCGACGACGACGACGAGGACAGCTATTATTATCGCAATAATGTCGTGCCATCGTCGTCGACGTCGTTCCGTCGAAATACTGGCAATGACACCGTATCCTCGAACGGTAGGGGGATGAGGGGGTGGGGGAGGGATTTACAACGAGTGGCGAAGAAACGCGGCGGACTGTACAACTCCCACCTGACGTCGCCGTTGCATCAGGGATACGGCACTCACTACGCGACGCTATGGGTCGGCACCCCCCCCCAGCGCAAGTCGGTCATCGTAGATACCGGCTCGCATTACACTGCCTTCCCGTGCAGGGGTTGCGTGAATTGCGGCGAGGAGCATCACACCGACTTGTACTTCGATCCGGACGCGAGCAGCACCTTCCGCGCGTTGACGTGCGGTAGCTGCCTCGCCGGCAAGTGCGAAGACGACGATGGAGACGACATCGATGTCGATAACGAAAGCAATAAGTGCGTCTTCAGCCAATCGTACACCGAGGGTAGCTCGTGGAGCGCATACGAGGCGATCGACAAGGTCTTCGTCGGCGGACGCAAGATTGACAAGACGATGCATGACCGGTTGATTAACGACGCCACTCGGACGGATTTCCTCTTCGGCTGTCAAACGCGCGAATCTGGATTATTCGTCACTCAATTGGCCGATGGTATCATGGGCATGTCCGCGCATCCGTCGACGTTGCCCCGAGTTATGTACGATCAGGGCAAACTGTCTCACAACATGTTCTCCATGTGCTTCCGACGGGAATTACACGTTAGCAAGCGGGGGATAGTCGCGGGGATGCTAACGCTCGGGGGCATGGACACGCGATCGGACTTTGGCCCGATGGTATACGCGAAGAACGTCGCCAAATCGGGATGGTACACCGTCCTCGTTAAGAACGTGTACATACGCGAGGGGGGGGGACAGCGAGCCAAGAGCGACGGTCCGCATCAGAAGTTGCATCGCGTACGTGTCGATTTGAACGAGATGAATTCCGGCAAGGGTGTGATCGTCGACTCTGGAACGACGGATACTTACTTACACACGAGTCTCGCGAAGCCGTTCCAATTGGCGTGGGAGGTCGCCATGAGCGGTAGGAAGTACTCCAACGCGCCGATGACTATAAACGAGGATGAACTCCTGCTGTTGCCAACGATATTGATCCAATTGGCATCGTACGACGACTTATCGACTAAAGGGAAGGCGGATGATAAGAGGGGGGACGCGGGTGGCAGGGGCGCGCTCGACGGCCTAGCCGGCGACGTCGATCCGACGTCGCCGCAAGACGTCATACTCGCCATTCCCGCGACTCACTATATGGAGCACTCCCCCCAGGCCGGTACCTACACCCCTCGGATATACTTCACGGAGACGAGGGGGGCGGTAATTGGCGCGAATGCGATGCAGGGTCACAACGTGTTATTCGACTTGGAAAATTCGCGCCTTGGATTCGCGGAGAGCACGTGCGAGTACAGCGAGGAGGCTCAGGCGGTAACGGCCGAGGGGGTGATGTCGGTTGATTGCAGGCTCGGTAAGCCGAGCCTCAAGGTGTCGTGCAGCGATTCGGCCGATTTGTCGAGTTGTAAGAGGAGGGGAAATCTAGATGCCACAATAAGCGGGCTGGAGATATGGAGTCGTATCGTCCTCGCGCCGGGGATGCCCCAGGGGAAAACTTGCGAGCAGGTCTCCATGGAGCAAAATGAGGTGAGGTCGCAATCTCCTCCTTTCGGTAATCTTCTGTGTCTTATATTTCGGCGTCATTCAACATTTCGATAACTCGCGCCGGCATCAAACTTTACTAACTATTAGGCGGACGGCGGTGGACCGATGGAAGTCAACTGCGACGGAAAGGGGGTTTGCAGGGAGGTACGAAAATGCATCATCAGCTGCGCGAACGCGATGGCGCAGGGTGCCCCTTCCTTGAAAAATTCCCTTTCGCCGATCGGTAGCTGCGCCGCCGCGACATGGAGCGCATGCGATTACACCTGCACGCAAACGAAGATTAACTCCGTCTTGATGAGCGACGGGAACTGCCACGATGAAGAATCGCTCGAGGTCAACAGACCCTGTCATGTGCAGGCCTGCGGCAGATCGGATCCCTGCCGGGTGCGTTTTTATCTTGCATCGATTTTTTCACTATTGGGATGAATACCCTGGTGATACTCTGCAATTTTTGATCTCCCTCGTTTTTCTGTGCGTTGAGATTGATATGCTTGACATTTGACAGTGTAGATTTTGTTCAAGATCAAAATCCTTCATATCAAGGTCGTGGTCCACCATCGTTGATGGCGCAATATTGCTCTGTCCGCTGAAATTTGTGTCGATAAATTCTATCTCGAATGTTGCTGACATGACCGCGTGTTCTTTGCTTTTCAGGTGCCTTTCGTCGTTCATGCAATAATCAAGATACGAGGTGGTGTTGCATCCCATTGGACGAAGCATGTGAGTTGGTGGAGTTTCAGAAATACAGTGTTCATTGTTGGTGGTATCTCATTTGTCTTATATCGCTCTTGTGGCTTCATGTTAGGCGGAGGATATTTTTACCGAGTCCTTCGCAGCTACCGTGAATGAAGGCAGGAAAAATGATAACCTCGTCGAACCTGGAGATGTGGTTGTACTCAATGTCACCCCCTGGATGGCAAGCGATGATACCATTTTCGGAGCTAAATCACTCGAAGGCGAAGATGAGGAGCTCGGGATGCAGATTGTAGTGGAGACATCAATATTTAACAACAACGCCGAGCTACCTCCATCGAAACGTGAAAGGGATGTCCCTCTTGCGACATGCCACGATAGCGACTTGCTGCCGCTCGCAAGCGTCGCGCTCAAAATCAATAATAAACTGGCCGAGTCGAATTTTGTTGATATCATGGTAGAAAAGATGAAGACTGACGAGGCCCTCGGCGAGAAGCAAATGTCTCCATTTTATTTTGCATTCGAGGATGGGAACTTAGCCAAGGAGAGTCAAGTTGTCACATCGTGGACGATAAAAACAGATATCGGGGCAGGATCTTCTTTGATCGATTTTGTTCCAATTGTTAGAATTCATATTAATTTTATGTTCCTGGCATTATTCAGTCCCATCATAGCATTAACGTGCTGGGGCGTCCGCCCTTGGTTGATCGGCAAGAGAGCAAGCGCAATGACAGGGACTTTTGAGAAGTCTGACCAAACTCCACGTAAGGGCAGACGACGTAAGTTCGCTCGAAGCAGTCTTGAGGAGTATCACCCCACACATGATGGCGTTTCAATCATGGCGATTGCCGATGATTATCAAGATAACAGGAGCACAGTGACCTGCGAAACCGATGCTTCCGGGGGCGAATCTTTTCGCTCATTTGGCTCCCTCAGTGTGTATATGGCGAGATTATCGAGGTTTCCCAGGAAAGCCTGACTGTTCTTCTACCCTTTTTACCCATTCTTAGGGAAAAGGTATTCTTTTCCTTCGCTCCCATTGCTAAGTAGAATCATGTAACATCAAAATGAAACATATAATGTACCAATATTCGCCCAACATCATTTCAAACTTACAATAATACCACCCCCTAAATTAAATCCCACGAATTCGACCAAATACCCGTGTTCAAAAAGTAGCATTGATGATGAAGTCCCCCAACTCACTACATATTGTGTTGAAGATATCCATTTATTTAATACCCTTGAGATATCGAGTTATGAAAGTGTCTATACGGTGCAAGTATAAGAACAAGCATCCTGCATTCACAAACCAACATCAACAACATCACTATCTATTTATCAATCGATCTATCCCCCCCCGAGGCAATTCTCAAAAGTTTCTATCCCCCCTATCCCCCATCTTATTTCCGCTCCCCCTCGGATTCTCATCCTTCCAATCGTCCCAATCCCTATCCAACCTCGCCGATGCCTCCACGAGCGATTCGTCGTCCTCCATCCCATCCCGCTCGAGCTGATCGTACCTCCGTGGCTTATAAATCGCATCGGCCTCCGCGGCTCGTTGCTCCTCCGACCTTCGAATCGCATCGGCGCGTTCTCTATCTCCCAATTCCTCGAGGGTCATCGTGGGTAGATTCCACGACGGTCGGAATACCGTCGACGCGATCTCGTCGCGCATCACTATCGACGACGGCGCGAACTGGACGGGTACCAATCGTCCGTCGTTCGATACCCTCTTCCTCGTTAGTTCCAATTGGCCCGTCATCGGATTTTGGGTAATCTGGGTCATTTGCAATGGCCGACGCTGGTCCGACGCCCCCACATCGTTAAACGACGACGATGACGACGACGACGACGAAGTCATCACCCTCGTCGTACCCGTAGCCCTCCTACCATTCATCCTCGGATCAAGTCCATCATCGAAAGTCGATCTCCTTCCCCCCCCCCCCCCCCAGCCGTCCCTCCCATGCTCGACATCTTCAACGACATGTCGAGCATGTCCAATTCCGCACGCGACGAGCGTATTTCCCCGATGCAAGTCTCGGCGTGCAGACGCAAAGTCTCGACGTGCATCGTGCGGGATAGGGATTCGGCGTCGTGTCCGTCGATGGTCTCGTCGTCGGGTATGCCCAATCGTAAGCGACGCGAGAGCTGCGACGATAGGTGCGTACGACGGGCCTCCGTCGATTTCACGCGTTGATATCTCCGTATCTTCATGTCCCGTAGCCTCGATGGGTCCATCGTCCTACCGCCGTCGTTCCTCCCCCTCCTCCTCCTCGTCTTCGTCGAATCGACGTCGTCGTCGCCGTCGTCGTCATGGCAATATTCCTCCTCCCCACCCCCCTCCCCCCCATTATCAAGTACCTCGCGACATTCATCCAAGGTCGTACCCTCGAGCATCCCCTCCCCGAGCCTAACCAATTGTTCGACGAAGGAGACGTAATGCCCGATCGCGATCGTGACGTTTTGCCTGCGGAGCAACGACGGCGTCGACGTCATCGACGTCGATGTCGTCGATGATGATGTCGCGAACGCAATCGGGAGCATGAGATACGCCCTCCCGAGCTGGTATTTCACGTCGATCAATCCAAGCGTCGACGTTGGCACGTCGACGTACGATTCGTTGTTCGATATTAGTCCATCGCGATTATATACCCGATCGTGGAGCTCGGATAGTAAGCGTATCGCATCCTCGACGGGATGAGAATTCGACCTAAACGACGACGACGACGACGACGTGTCTCCGTTGTCGTTGTCGTTGCCGTTGTCGTTGTCGCGGTGGCGATAATCATCGCCCATGGCGGAGTACCCATCGAGCCAGGAAATCGCGACGGACAGCGCCTCGGATGGGGAATACGACGACGACGACGACGACGAGGAAGACGACGACGACGACGACGCGACGTTGGAATCGTCTTGATGAAGCTGCGGCCGCATCGCCATGGCCGGCGAATGATGATCGTGGCGAATGATAATTTGATCGTCGGCCATGAATGCCGTTGCGTCTCCGGTCTCCGGACGGGTGTGTGAAAAAGTCGGGCGGGGGGGGGGAGGATGGACGGAGAGATATTATTATGGAGGAGTTTCATAATTTGAGAAGTCGAGAACACCGTATGTATCGTGGTACGTTGATACACTACTTGTGTAAATACAAAACACATTCTCTTGGTGTGATGTTACGATACTACCTGGGTACCATAGGTCGTATTTAATAGGTACGGGTGAAATTTTTTTTTGAGCGGGAACGTCTCCAGAGAGATTTGAAATGTAAAATCAGTAAGGGTCGTGGCGACCGATATGTGAAGGGCGGTCCCGATGGGAGGAGATGATCATCCCTCACTTCCAAAAAATCGATGAGGATCGTCCCCCCCCCCTTCGCGGATGGGAATTTTCCCTCGACTCCATTTTTTCGTCTTTTTTTTTCTTTTCGATCGCATCTGCCCACACCGACGAGGGGGGGGGGGCGCGTATCGATTTTTCCATTATGACCCTGAGTGGCAAGATACGGATCAGGACCCATGGACCGTACATTTATCGGAGACGTCGTCGGATCTCACGTCCTAAGGGCAACGGACATTTGCATATGGAATCATAGTACTGATGATGAGTTGATGGTGATCGTATTTGCTCGATGACGCATGGTGCGAATTCTTGATCTCCTCCTAGAATTTACTCGTGGGCACGATGCCGTAAGTTTCTCTTGCTTTTCTTGGTCTGCCGCTTGACGTCCCGCGGTCTATTTATGTTTTTTTTGTCCATACCAAAAAACGCATTTCGCCTACGATACGGATAAAAATTCGTGATGCCGAAAGTTCATCTTGCTCTTGCTTGCTCTTGGTCTGCTGCTTGACGTCCTCTGCGGTCTATGCTTGTTTTGTTCATTAAAAACAAAAACAAAAAAATTGCCTGCGGCTAAAAAACAGTGCAAGGGGGACATCTCCAGCCATCCGCGCGGCCAAACAATGGGTAACTCGGTATCGTCGCGCGCCGGGGGTTGTTACATTCACATTAACGACGAGTCAAGGACGTACGAGGCGGGCTCGACAATATTCGGGGAGGTGCGTCGTCATCCGGACCATCGTCCTTCGGAGACCAACAGAGTCGTCGTAGCCCGGGGGTTCAGGCTGTATTTCGTCGGGGAGGAGGACGTCGCTGTCGTGTCATCGTCCACCGGCGGCGGCGGCGGTACAAGAGTCGGCGGATTCGTCGAGAAAACCAAAGTCGCGAAGCGGGATATCGTGAGGGCCGACATCCCCATCAACGCCACGATGTTGGGTGATGCAGTGGCCTTCCAATTTCAAATACCGAATCACCTACCATCGAGCATGTTTTACAAGGACAAGAATGGTGGCCATTGCTCCATCCGTTACAAGGTGAAGTTGATGCGCCCGATGACGTGGGGGGGGAACCCCCCCCCCCTTCGTGATGAGGTACCCGTCGAAATCGTCGCCAAGTCCCCGAGTGCGACGCCCATGCCATATCGGGAGAAGCGGGTACAGCGAATCGCGTTCCTGCGTTGCATCCCCCGGGGATGCGTGTCGTGGACCGCGGGATTGAGCGATTCCAGGGTCGGTGCCGGCGAGGATTTGATCATCAACCTCGCTGTCGATAATGATTCCCCCGCCAGGCTCGGACATGTCACGGCCGCGCTCGAGGAAACGGTGGCGTGGCGCATCTCCCGACGTCACTCCAGCAGGGCTTCTCGGTCGCATGAGTCCCATCCCCAGAACTTTGAATTCGGCAATAAGAATACCGAGAACGACGATCGCGTAGTGTTGAGATTCTCCATCCCCGAATACTTCTGTCAGAGTTACTCCGGCCGACTCATGACGATCCAACACCGCGTTCGCATCGAGGCAGCGATGGCGACCCCATTTCATACGACTCCTACTATTCTAATCCCCATCGAGGTTGTCCGTCCGAGGGACGTTCCCATCGCCAGGGACGTTCCCGTCGCCACCGCGATGTTGGCCCCGATGCCAAGTCACCCCCTCAAGTCGGATAATCATCCATCAGCGGTGGTAGTGGCCGCTCGCGTAAACGGGACTTCAGTGGAAACAACGACCAAGATGGCGACGGTTCCAAACCCCTTCCTTCGGTCCGAGTCCGTGTCGGATAGCGAATGCTCGTATTGTGGCGACGTTGCGCCGAGCGCCCCCCCTTACGAATCTCGCCCATCAGCGATGATGGCGAACGATCGCGTAAATTGGATTGAAGTGGAACCGACGACCAACAAGATGTCGACGGTCCCGACGCCGAGTGCCCCTCCCCTCCGGTCTATCACAGGGTCAGATCGCGAACGCTTGAGTTCAGGCGACCTTGCGCCGAGCGCTCCCCCTTACGAATCTCGCCCATCAGCGATGATGTTGAACGATCGCGTAAACTGGAATTGAATTGGATTGGACAATCGAGGTGGCGACTCATGACGCCGAGTGTCCCTCCCCTCTGGTCGGAGTCAGCTCGTGAACGCTTGAGTTCAGGCGACATTGCGCCAAGCGCCCCCCCCTTAACAATCTCGCCCATAAGCGATGATGGTGGACGATCGTTAAGTCCTAGAGAAAAATATTTATCGTAGTTGGGATATGTCCGCTCTCATTATATAATTCGATTATATCCCCCACCTGGAGTTCATTCGAAAAAGAGTGACGAGACACGATCATGTCGTAGGATACAGTCATTTTCAGTCCAGAATATTAGATTAGTACATCTATCAAGGATAAAAGCAAGTACAACGTCCCCCCCCCCCAACCGAATTGGAAGTTCCGGGCAAAGAAAACAAATACATTCGTCGTGCGCACCCTTTCCCGCATATTCCCCCACTCCTACCACCACCGCCGGGCACTAGGCGTACACAACGACGTGATACAGACATCTTCTTCAACAAACGCAACGCTCGCGAAGCATCCAACTTGCAACGCTCACGAGGAACATGACGACGACGATGCCGTTATCTTGGAGGTTGAACATCTCGACGTCGCCATTCTCGTTCACCCCCCTCGCTCGAGGGCGTAGGGCCTCCTCCTTCGACGACGCTCGTGCGGCATCGCCATTATTGTTGTTGTTGGGAGGGGGCGGGGAATCCATGATGGCTTAAAAAAAAAAAATCCTCGGGTGGGGGGCTCTCGGGAGATGTGATGTTCGGAAATGACGTCTTGGACACCTTTTCGGATGTCGATTAATATATTTATCTATTTAAGAATAATCGTTGAGTTACCGACTAATAATGTATTCGATTGGGTGAGGGGCGGGGGGGAGCGGAGGGCAACGGTATTTATTTGAGAAAGTAGACCCGGGCGAAAAATTAATAAAGACGACATATCACTCTCGGCGTCTCCGTCTCATCCTAATACAGACCAAGTGCAGACAAGTAGGACGAGCCAATGGCGGGCCTATCGCCACGCGCAGCGCAATACCTGGATGGGGGGACGAACATCTCCAAAGCACTAAGTCCTCCAACACTCAACGTCATGGCGGTTGTCTACTGACATTGATTCCCAAAATAACAACATCAACCCCCCCTTCCCCCTTTCCCCCTTCCACGCCCCCTCCAGAGGACGACAGTACAACATGGTGTGGATCGGTCCATACCTTAGAGTGATTTTCCCTTGTAATTCAAATCTCTCCACAATCAATCCAAACTGCAAGCGCGTTGCGATAGAAAAAAAAGAACGTGGTATTTCTCTTCGGAAAAAAAAAAAAGATAATTTTTTTGTGCTTTGCATGTATTAAATACTGACACACGCGAAGGATCTTATCTTATAATTTCCTGACTTCTGGACAGTGCGACTAGTTCCTCATTAAGTAAAAAAAATTATTCTCTCTATTTTAGTTGGCGACACTGTACAGTGTAATGCGCGTTGTGGGGTTGGCTCTGGTGTTCTCATCACACATGGGATGGGGAAACAAAAAATGGGATATTCGTCATGAGCTCGCGGGGCTTTGTTTTGAGTCCTCCAGGAGGGGCGAGCGCTCCGTTATTATCATCATCATGCACCGTCTCCCGAGACTCTCCAGACCGCGGGCAGGGACGAGTAGGTCGCGTGATGACGGATCCCCCCAATCCCAAGGGGGGGGATGTTACATTTTAGGATATTCATAGGTACTCGAAGTACTTATACTTTACCAATCTCAATCCCACTTGAGACACACGACACATTCCACCTAATCCCAGGTGAATTTCCACATCATCACGCAAGTGAGGANGCGGAATACCAGGGGACGCCCTTCATTTCCACCCTTGCCTGTTCACCGGATCCCTTATTCTTCAGAAGATAATAGGGGAGCAGGCCGGGGGTGGCTGGCATTGTAAGTGCCCGTCGCGCCTCTCGGAAAGTGATGATATAAAATATTTACTACCAAATACGTACCCATCCGTTGGCCACGTCCCTTTGCTCGCAATCTCGAAGGAAGCTGTGACGGGAGGCGCGTAATGAAAGATTTGGATAACTTTTGCATTCACTTTCTTCGTCCATAAACAGGAGAAGAGATACTGAGATAATCACACGGAATGAAACTATATTTTAGCTGCTGCGAATTATCTTCGTTTCGGTGGTTTTAGTTCATTTTACAGTGGACAATCAATTGAACGAAGGAAGGTTTGGACGCAATACGCTGCGCGAAATAATGCCCCGGAAGATCTATTTAAATGGATTCCGTCGTCGGCGAGAATGTGAAGACCCTCCACGGAGACTCTTCTACTGCGATCCTCGCCATTATATCGTCTTCGTGCGGCCTTGGCAAAGAAAGACGGAGATGCGACATATAATTAGCGATGGGGGATGCATCGTCAAGTCCATCGGGACTTCTCGTTGCTGCGGTGTAGGGGGACTCGGAGAGCGATGATACCCCGAAGGAGCTCAGGGTGTCGTATTGGGACGATATCCGTGACAGTGAGGCAGACGTATCATCCGACGGGGGTATTTCGTCGTACGACTCTACCCTCCCGGTCGCGCCAACATCGGAGGCCGAATCGGCTAATGATTCGGCGATTCTCGACTGATAAATGCGGGAAGATGCCCCGCTAATCGCATCCTCTTCGACATGCCTATGCGGCCATAAGAATGTTGCCATGAGGAGACATGCCATTACTGTGGGTGCAAATTACGGAGAGTTGTTTCTGTTAATAACAAGTACTGCTTGACAAAGAGAAGTGGTAAATAGAAATTTTGACCCTCACCGATAAGTCCCGATAACAATAAGATCTGCATTCTTTGTTCTGTAGGTGCAGTATTGTTTGGAAGTGCGTTCTCTTCGTGCTGAAATCCCGCTTGTATCAATGAGCCATCCTTTAATTTGAAAAAGACTGAATTTACCACGATCGACTTGTCACCTTTTCTCAAATGAAGCTTCAATCTTGCGGTAAACTCGTCTACGTCAAAGAACTCAACGAGGAGATCGGCCAGTTCGTCCCGTGTGGGCGATGCCCCCGATGAGAAGAATGAAGCCCCGCGAAAGTAGGCATGCAGACGAACTGGGGGATCTATATTTTCATCCACGTTCCTCTTCACTTCGACTCTAAGCGAGATTTTCCTTAGATCATACAAGTGCTTCTGCAGATGATCATCGATGAGGTCGTTTATCATGTCTGTCATGGTCGTCATCAAGCCATGCTTTCGATCCAGATTTTGGAATAGCCTCGGAGACAGCGTGACGTCGCATATAATTTGAGGAAGATATACCCGGATAACGTCTTCATCGCCATCATTGGCTTCAATGGTATACTCTGGAGTTTCATCGTCTGCATTAGATTCGTGGCTGTCATTATCGTGTTCGTGGTGATTCCGAGAAGTGCCGAGGTCATTACGGGTGGGTGGAGAGGTCGAACTCATTGTAGGAGTATCAGTTGGCTTACCAGCGGTTGTTACCTGCGATGATGATATTGGACTTTCATGAGATGATACTGTTACATTCGTGGTAGTTGGCGGCTCGGTTGAACGAAATGTGGGAGTACCAGTAGGTTTACCAGCGGTCGTGACAGATGACGGCACGGCAGTTGGCGAAATTGTTGCCACAGTTCTATTGGCATCTTGAGTCGGATTGCCATCGATGGTAGCTTCGCCACGAGTTGGAATCGCGGACGATTGTTCCGTAGGCATGTTGGAGCGAGGTGGAAAGCCAGCCGTAGGAGATTTCGACGTCAATACCATACTTGATGGTTCGTGCGTTGGCGTGTGGGTCAGCCTCGTCCCATCGATGGCGACTGATGTTTGGAGCAGCTGATCCACGAAATCCGGATCATCGTTCGAGGGTGACTTCCTCGAGAAATCCGACACGGTTGAGTGGGATACGACTCTCATCCATTCGAACTCATCGTCGTTCGTACCCACGTGTGTCGATTCGGGGTGCTCGTCATGCCGGGTGACGACGAGGGCATCATGCCGATCGTAATGGCTGGCTAGGGCTGCTACTTTGCTGCTTTCGGCGGCCGAAGCAAAGGTCACGGAAAGCCATGGGAGGAGAAGGAGGGGGGGCGCTATAGCCAGTATTAGACACCGCTTCATTTTCTAATGCGTACCCTATTACTTCCAACGAATGATATGGCGCTCGGGATGGTGCAGCAGAAAGAGTTATGGAGGCCATAAACTCCAGCATGGGACACCTTAGGTGCCTCTATCAGCGTTCGCGGAAGCCGTTTGCTTCCCGCTCATCTCTTTAATCGCACTCCCACAACATAAAATGCGAGTCGCTCAACGTGCGCCCACAAAAATTTAATTGAAAGAAATGCACATGTTTCACAAGAACTCCGCATATCCAGTCTATTCGCGACAGACACACATGGACGAATGGCTGATTCTCTCTCGTTTACAAGTTTTTTTAAACTTTCACTAAAAAGTATGCCCCAGAACTTTCCTAAAAAATGAACAAATAAATATTCGAAACCCGCAAGTCGAACGTTTCGCTTTTGCGTATCGACCCGACCATCGGAGGCCTAGCATGGATTTTTCGGCGACCTCGTGCCTGTGTTCATTACATATATATATATATATATATTGTAGAGGCCAGTCGTTCTCTCTTTATCGATGTGTCCCGGCATAACGACCTCTTTGATTTATCCAACGACATACATATATTAAAAAAAACGCTCCGCCCACCTCATCTCTCCCCTCGCAATCGTGCTTCCTCTTCCCCTCACAGGTGCATCCCGCCATCCTCGTCAACCCCGATGACCCCCCCTCGGCCGATCATCGTCCGCCTCCGGGCAAGGACCACGGATCCATCGTACTCGGGTATCTCGTCCTCCGAACTTACATGTACCCGGTGCCGAGCGCGCAGCCCATGCGCGATCGCATTCGCGCGTTCGCGTTTCCTCGCTATGGCGCCGACGTTCTCCATCAATGCCACGTACAGTTCCTCGTCGTGATTCACGTCCAATGCCTCCTCGAGCAGTCGATTCGAATTTATCAGCTGTCGCAACGAGGATATCAATTCGCGCAACCTAGCCTCCATCAGTGCCGGTTGGTCGTCGTCGTCCTTCTCGTCGTTGTCGCCGCCGCCGCCGACGACGTCGACGCCGCATTCGGAATCGGTCGGTACGAACGCTTCCCCGACGGCCGATGCCGGACATTGCCGTCGAGCCGGTGGCCCGCTCCCACTGGCGGGGAGACGATTCGATTGCGGATCGGCGGAGGTGCTGTCGCTCATCCCCCCCTCTTTTTTATGTGTACGATAGGATACTTCGCACACTCGCATATTATTTTTTCCCCGCCAAAACAGTACGA
Source organism: Cyclostephanos tholiformis (assembly GCA_036939975.1). Taxonomy (NCBI): domain Eukaryota; phylum Bacillariophyta; class Thalassiosirophyceae; order Thalassiosirales; family Thalassiosiraceae; genus Cyclostephanos; species Cyclostephanos tholiformis. The sequence continues at coordinate 5,997 of JALLPB010000205.1, read as the reverse complement.
TACTGCACATGACATCCCGGGAGGGAATTAATATCTAAAACGGTGACCAGGGGTAGTAGTAAAATAATACTTACATCATAGTGTGTACTTTTATAATAAAAAACGACAACAACGAATCATGAGGCGGTCGTCCATCAACGAGGACTTGCTCCGACGATGGTACTCGACATCCATCGACGGCGGTGGACTCAGGCTAAGCTCGGCCCTCGAATCGCTGTCATTATTGGACATCGATCCGGACGACGATTTCATTATTACCGACGATAATGCCAAGGCGGCGGGTCGTCTGGCCTACGGCGCCGTCCGTGACGACGACGACGACGATGCCGCGAACGACGACGACCGCCTCGCCCCAACCTCCTCCGCCGTCATCAAGTCCAAGGTCATTCGACGCGAGGCATCGTTATTGAGGGAGGAATTGCGCGCCATGGTCGGATTGGCCGTGCCGGTCATTGTAACATACGCGCTCGAACTTGTACCGAGCATCATCACGCTCGTTCTAGTGGGCAGGATCGACGACGGCAACGTCGGCCGGGGCGGCGTCGGCGGTAACAACGGCGACAAAACCAACGGCGACGACACCGATGACGACGACGACAGTAGCTGCGCCAGGGGGCTATACATCGATGCCGCTGCATTGGCTGTGATGCTATACAACGTCGTAGGAATGTCGACGGGATTGGGCCTGCTCACGGCCCTCGACACGCTCTGCGCGAGCGCGCACGGCGCGAATCGACCGGATAAGATGGGCACGTACCTACTAACGGGCTTATCCGTCATGTGCATGCTGTACGTCATCGTGGCATCGGCGCTTTGCAATGCCACCGTTGTACTGCTATTCTTCAATCAGCCCGAGGTGGTGGCGAAACACGCCGGAATATTCGTCATGTGGATGCTGCCGGGATTGCCGTTCCTGTACGCGTACGAACTGCTGCGTAAATTATCCCAGGCGAGGAACGAAACGCTGCCGATGATAATAAGCGCGGTGACATGCGTCGTTGTGAACGCGTGTTCGGGATATTACATGGTGAATTACACGAAATTGGGATGGCTGGGCGCGGCTTTGGCGAGGACTTTGGGTAACATGTCGATGGTGCCCGCGATATTACTCTGCATGTATTATACCGATCGCGAATTCGTCCTAGTGCACGTACGCGGCGGCTTACGAGTTAAGGATGCGATCAACGCGAGGGCGATCGCGAAGTTCTTAAATCTGGGCATACCGGGCATGTTACAGGTCATGTTCGAGTGGGTCGCGTTCGAAATACTCGCGTTGGAATGCGGAATTCTGCCCGATTTTAATACGGCCATAATCGCCATCGGGGCCAATGCCATATCCATGCAAATATCGACGTTCCTGTACATGTTATATCTCGGTGCGTCCGTTGCCGGGAATATACGAATAGGTAACGCCCTCGGCGCCGGCGATACTCATCGAGCGATGATGGCCATGTACCTAGCCCTCGGCCTCGGCTTGTTATTGTCCTTCGCGAATACGCTATTCATATTGTCATACCGATTGGCGTTGCCGTCGTTGTTCACATCGGATACCGACTTGATTGGTAAGACGAAGGACTTGCTCATTATCACGGCAATATTTCAAGTACCCGATGCGATCAATGGTATCGATCAGGGTATATACAGAGCGATCGGGAAACAATCCCTCGCCGCCAAGCTCAACGCGATCGCGTATTACGTTGTGGGGATACCGTTTGGTTATTACCTCGGATTGCACATGGGATATGGCGTCGAGGGATTGTGGTTTGGTTTGGTCGCAGGCTTAGCATGGGGGTCAACAATCAATACGATGATATTACTCAATCTCGATTGGAAGCAATTGTCACTGGATACTCGGAGGAGGCTTTCCATAGTATGTGCTCCCCCGGTGGATTAAATAAAAAATATATGAATAATTGCCATTGAATATGCTTGACCCAATACGGTAAGGTCAATCCAAAACATGGTGGAAGAATCGCCAACTATTTTTAAATCCCAACAAAATCATCATCTACAGTGCACCTTGTTCATAAAGCTGTGTCTGGTATACCAAACATCTTTCCTTTTGTCTGGAGATTTTTTGTGTATTTAACAACATTATATGGTTCTACATCTTAATCGTTTAGATAAAGCAAGCAACCCTTCCAGGTGTTGGGAGATGTATGAAAAATGTAAAGTTATATTTTACCTACTTATAGTATTTTTATGTACCTTGTTTGTTGCATCAAAAGACACATCAAGTTTTGAGGAACTCCCATCCTCTCACTTCTGGAGAATAATCATCTTAATAAAACCTATTTGGATTGAAATGGTGTGCTTGAAACAAAGGAACAATATCTTGGGGCGTTACACCAACATGATTCTCTAGAAGAATATTCATTGTCTATTCCCCACAATGAGCCGCAGGGGACACAAAGGCCGGATACGGTGGCCGAGCTGGTAAAGGATAGGAGGGCGGAAGAAGCAATGCCTATAGTGGTGATAGGGGAAGACAACAAAAGTCAGAGTATGCAAGGGCCCTGAAGAAAAAATCTTTGAGTTTGGAATGACCTCAGCAGTGGATCAAATGCGGATCATGCAAGAAAAGATTGCCGGATACATCAGGGCAAAATATGGAGAGGACATAGCCAACAAGCTCCAAAATAAAATGATGGTCATCTTGCCCACCCCAACGTACTCAAGCACAGCACTGACTTGTCACACTCTATGAATTGCACTTGTCAGAGCTCAGCAAGCAGCAGCAATGAGTACCACATGGGTTTCAAGCTGCTTTGCTTGAAGTGGAAATTTTACATAATTAGACCAATCACAATCTGGTAACCAAACTCATCAAGCTCAACATCAATATTGCCAAGTGGAGTTTAAAGTGGCACAGGATGTACCCATCAAATTGACCAATCTGGAGCATAATGACTACTTGAATAAGTGCCGTAATCAGAACACGAGGGTCTATGCTGGAAACCCATCGAGGGCAGGCATATTCCCTCATTCTTGAACAGTGCACCCAACTGCTCCATGACAAGATGAAGCAAGACCCTTCCTGGACAACAGTGAGCACATCCTACAACCCAATTGAGCTCTATAAGCTAATTGAGTGGGTGGTCATCAAGCAGACTGAGGACCAATCCCTCTTTGCCATGGTGCACAAACAAAACCTTGCTGTGCCAAACACAGAACAAGGGGGACTAACTAATAATACACACATGGTACAAGCATTTTAATACTTGATAAAATGTGGCCCATTCCATCAGTATGGAATTCAGGCACAAGGTGCTTTGGGAATATTGCGCCTAGCAGCCCATTTCAGGAGTTATGATTTGCTCTTCTTGTCTTTCTTTTCATGTAGTTGAGTTGCTTGCACTGGGTGGTGTTTTGGGCTTCGACGGCTTAGCTGAATTGAGCCATTGTGGCACTTAGCTGGTGGAGGACATCTATCATGTTGATGGCATTTGCTGGTAAAGCTGCCACTTGTTTGAGGGGTTGGTTTTGTGGCAATTGAGATCGTCGTTGTCTGTGAGGATGGAGAAGTGACACTTGGGAATCGATTTTTCGCCAAATGCTAGGCACCACATCATGAAGGTATTGCAATGGATGTCGTAGGGTGTGGCGTCAAATCGGTCGGTGTCATCGTGCTCTTGGATAAAGGTGGTTTGGGCAGTGGCCAAGGCCTGTATGAGAGGAGCAGGGTGTCATTGCTTTGAGGATCGCTTTGTGGATGGAGTGGGGGTAAACATGGTGATGCCATGGTAGCTTACTTGCCACAGGTGGGGACGCAAAAAGCACATAGTGTGTCAGTGCCAATGCTTATGGCTGCGATGATGTCTGCCGTGGACTGGGTACATTTGAATTGTCAACAAGAGTGACAATGTGGGCATTGGGGCCTAAGCCAAGGAGGGCCACAACTTGTTGTCAGGCTGGAGAACGGTGCCCCCATTGATTTTTAGGTTGTGGAGAATGATCACTTGTTTTTTGTGGTCGGCAATGATGATGAGGTTGTGGTCCTCATTGATGTACTTCATATTTGAGTCCATGGTGGCATTGTGAGTGATTGCTTTGGTGTATTTTGACACGTTGCGGTTGCCGATGGCATTCAGCGATGTGAGGCATTGAAGGAAATGCATTTTCCAAGAGGGGGAGAGCAGCATTGTTGTGCTAGGTTTATTTTCTATGAAGCTATTGGCTATGGACTATGGACAGAGTGGCATTTGATGGGTTGACTTGAGGTGGAAATGATGGTGAATGGGTTCGTCGAGCTGTGGAGGGCATCACACATGAAAGCACCTGTCACCACCAATGTTGTCTGCTTTAATAAGTTGGCATGACCTTTGTCATACCACCATTTCCTTGTTACTCTTTGCTGTGGCCTCTAAATAAAAGTGCCATAGAAACCGGGGTTTAAGCACCATCTAATGATTTAGGATGTGACATCTAAATCTGTCAGAATCTCTTTGACATCTCTTTCCCACCAAAATTGGCTTGTGTCATTATTCCTCATTGTAAAGGGCTGTGGTAAATTTTATGAGTCGAGCCAAATAAAAAATGCAAAATTTGCACTAAATCTTATGGTTTGCACGGGGGTTTCTGAAATTGACCGCTGTTGGAGTAACCCCCAGAAGGCATTCGTCTTGGCAAACACACCAATTTAATCCTATTTGGTATTAAATAGATGATTATTCTCTAGAAGTGAGAGGAGGGGAGTTCCTCTAGAATTGGTGGTTCTGGTTTATATGAAGTAGATAAAAAGTACCTTATATTCATGCACACATCTCCCAACACACTCCTACAATGCAGTTAATCCCATTTTCACTGCGTCGGTAATTTACTTGTATTCACTGTGGGTTCAACTTTCATGAGTAGATCCCTAAACTTACAAAACATGGCCCCCGGAAGGCAGTTTTGTGAGAAAATCCACGATCATTTCACCCGCACCATTTGGGTCTGATTTCACCAGCCCTAATGTTGTCCGCCACAAAGAAATAGCAAATAGCAATGTGTTTGGTACACTTGCCACTGGATATCTTAGAATTTCTTTCCAACAGGATTGCACTTTTATTTTTCTGGTGTAGAATATTGTTGACCATCACATATCCCTGTGCTTTCAGGAAGTTACGAGACCAGATGATCAGGGACATCAGGTTGTCTACCCCCACCAATTCACTTTCCTCTCTCCTTCTCTCTCCTTAGCTCTATTTGATTATTGTGTGTCATTGTTGACATCTATGTCCCATCCTTGTCATTGTCAGTGGTAGTGGCAATGTTGCTGCCTGCAATGCCCCCCTCATTGTCATCATGTCCATTCAGACGAGCACCCCTTGCATTCTCCGCTCCATACCTGGTTGTTGTTGCTGCCACCCCTCCTGCTCTCTGTTGCTGGCTACCACCACTGTCACCACCACCACGTTGCCTCACATGACAAAACAATGCCATCTCCTCCTTCTTCCATTTTTTTCTGCTGCCATCACTTCTATCATCACCACCACTGCCAACAATTAGCTGATTGTTGTATCCTCACTTGTCGCCACCACAATTGTCACCATCGCCTTGTTTGATTGCTGTGTCTGCATCCTCCTCTTTGCCCCTGCCACTCCTGCAATCCATAACCCCCCCCCAAAACCTCCTTCTCTGCATCTGCCTCCAGTAAAACTTCCTCCTTATATGTGCCGCAGTTTTACACTAGCCTGTCGTGGAGGTTTTTAGGAGGCCTCCATCTCTTCCTCTTCATCTCCCAGACAAGAAAATTGGAAATCTAAGTCCCAATGTCAAAGCCCCTCCACTGGGACCTTGCATGTTGGGATGGACCGCAAAGTATGCATCCACGTACCAATGCAGAACTACTCCGCTCATGATGCCTAGACGAGTGGCATGTCAGTTGTGCTTCATAAGTACTCCACAAGATGGCATAGCTTGGTCCAATCCTGCATTTCTGCATCAGAAACGTAAAATAATTAACCTTAACCATTCATTTATAACAATTTTTTTGCAGAGCTGATTGCCATAGTG
>JALLPB010000204.1:0-23079 GCA_036939975.1 Cyclostephanos tholiformis | reverse complement strand
TGGATATTCTACCACCCAAAACTATGAATTCATAGTCACATATGTAAGGGGTAGTTAAAAACTTTCCCATAACTTTTCTGCATACTTCCCCAGTGAGAAGAGATGCCCCAGATGTATCCCACAGAGTTACGGCGCAAAAATCCAGATAAAAAGATGGGGTATTGATAGAGATACAGATCTGCACATGAAAAAGAAGCCTAAAATCGAGACTATGAATTAATAGTACCCGAATTCTAACCGCCATGCTCTTGCAAATGTCTTCCAAAGCAAACCTGGCAGAGATCCCGTCTAGGGTTACATGAGCAATAGTCCCTGGTGTTTACGCGGCAAACGGAGCATAGACGGGTGACATACAGTGTCGTGACTTCATTGAATTTGCACGTTGAGTAATTCCATTTTCCCTCTTTTTTTGTGCGCTTACTGAGCACATGATTGTTTGATAAACTGGCCCGAGTGTGCACTGGAGATGCTGCTGCCACCCCATTATCACCCAGCCTATTGGTCAAGTAAAAATAATTTTGTGTGTCCATCAGACTAACATCAGTGCTAAACTCCCCAACATGGACTCCCATGTAGGAAGTCACATTCAATAGAGACTAGCAAATTAGTGATGGAGAATGTTTTATATTCTCCTCCATGTGGAAAGTTTTCCATAGAGGTTTTTCAGTGAAACAAATGAACTAGTTAGCCATAAATAAGTAATCACCTATTCATTACAACAAACGTTAGTCACTGTATAGCAGTGATTACTTATCAGATCTCAAAGCAAAAGCAAAATTCAATAAATGAAGATGGGAATCCAAGCGGACATTTGGGACGAGCTCAAGAAAAAAATGGTAACCAAAATTGATGGGCAATCAACGAGCCATGATCTCACAATCCTTGAAAAGGAACTCATTGAAATCCTCACAGGTATTCCAATGGCATTGGGTGGTGGAAACTTCGGACATGTCAGAGTCATTATGGAAGTGACAGCATTCTTGACCATGACTGCAGGCATTGCATTCGCCGACCCAGCAGCCAACCCAGGAGTGTATCCAGCAGGACTTGCAGCAAATGCTGCAGCAACCGTTCATGCAAGAGCAGAAGCAGAGCACAAAGAACTAATCAACCAATTCAAAACATTCGAAGGATTATGCCAAGGCATGAAAGATCTCATCCTAGATGCAGTGGACAACGAATATCTCATCGAAATTGAACATGAGACATTGGGGTTTCTGAATCAAACACCAAGACAGATGCTTGATCATTTACTTGCTCAAGGCAGAGCACTCAATTTTGTGGACACCAAAGAACTCCTGGCTGAAAGAGACGGAGAATGGAATGTAAGCAAGAACCCTCAACTTTACTTCAACAGAGTGGAAAAAGCAANAGAACTCCTGGCTGAAAGAGACGGAGAATGGAATGTAAGCAAGAACCCTCAACTTTACTTCAACAGAGTGGAAAAAGCAACTAAAGGACTACTCCAAAATGGAATCACTTCAGACCCCAATGAGCGAAGGGACATTGCATTGTTCTACCTCAAGGCAGCAGGAGAGTTTGATGCAGCGGTGAGAGAATGGGAAGCAAAGCCAGCAGCCAACAAACGTGGGCCAACATCAAGACATTCATCTCCACTAAACATTCCAAAGAAAACAAGCAGAATAAACTTACCGCAAAGCAATTCAAGGCAAATACAATCGACGAGCAGGCGGAAGCAACTGAAGAACTCATTGCAGCATTGACAGAAGTGCACACCAAACAAATAGAGACGTTGATCAAGAGCATGACCAAGACCATAAAGGAGATGATGTTGCTAATCAAAGACAACAAGAATCCCACCAATCCAACCAAGCTGATGGATGAGGAAAAGATTAAGAAGTGGGACAAGAAGCAAAAGAAATACAATGATGCACCAATCTGCAATCATTGTGGGAAAAAGCACCCCACAAAAGCTGAGGACGACTGCTGGGAATTCGAAAAGAACAAGGAGTCATGCCCACCAAACTGGAAGTCTACAAAGAGCACCTGAAGGTGTGCGGTGACCAAAGTAGCAGAGACGTGGCAGCCAGGTGTGATAAAGAGTAAAATAAGCACAGAACACACATACCTGGTTGACATGAACTTTTGGTCTCCACTCGACAATGACGATGATGACAAATTAGATGATGACAAAGAGGAAATCAACATGATCAAATCAACAGCAATAACAAACAAGCAGAAATCAAACAAATGGACGAGGCGCATAGCAAGACAACAAGAGCACAAGATCATCATCGACTCTGGAGCGACATCACACTTTATGAGCAAAAATTTAAACTTACCAACAGAGGGAGCATCCAACAAAGAAGTATATCTACCAAACAATGCCAAACTGAGAATGTCCCAACAAACAAAACTCCCATTTGACACACTGACCAATGTGGTGAGGGAAGTGGACGTATTACCTGGCCTGAAACAATCCCTACTCAGCGTAAACAAGATGTCAGAAGAGGGATACACGACAATATTCCACCCAGGGGAGGAAGTCACAAAGAAGGCACCATCACCATCACCACCTGTGAACCGCCAGTGCTGAAAGGAAGAAAATCAAAAGCACCAAAACTTTGGACAATTTCAGCAATGGACAAGCCAGAAAACAAAGAGGAAGTGAGCAATGTATACAGCTTACCAACAATACCACAATCAATATGGTACCTTCACGCAGCAGTGGGGTTCCCAGTGAAAGAAACATTTTTAGATACAATAAAAGCAGGAAACTTTGTCACATGGCCAGGACTGACAACAACAGCAGTTAGAAAACACTTTCCGGACACGGACGAAACACAAAAAGGATACATGAAGAAGCAACGTCAGGGAGTAATATCAACAAAACAAAATGTCGACGAAGAACAACGTACCCCATCGAACACAAAGAAAATGCATGATGTCTACATCAAGATTCACAATGTGATGGAGACCATGCATACTGATCAAACCGGATGCTTTCCAGCAACATCCGGCAGAGGAAATCAATACATAATGGTGTTAGTAGAGGTGGATGGCAACTAAATTGACGCAGAACCCATGAAGAACAGGACAGAGGGATCGATCATAAAAGCTTACCTAACACTGTGTGACTCACAGCATCCGGAACAGTCAAACCACAAGCACATCTATTGGACAACAAGGCATCAGCAGCATTCAAAGCAGAAATACGGAAGAATTGCACCCTACAACTTGTACCACCAGACAACCATCGGAGGAACCTAGCAGAACGAGCGATTCAAACATTCAAGAGTCACTTTAACGCAATACTGGCAGGTGTGGCAGACAACTTCCCGATGAATCTATGGGACAAACTATTACCACAGACAGTACTCATGTTGAATCTGTTACACGTATCCAATGTTGCCCCAACCGTCTCAGCATACCAATACGTGAACGGAGTCTTTGATTACAACAAGATGCCACTAGCACCAATGGGATGCGCAGTACAAGTACATGAGAACAGCAAAAGAAGAGGGACATGATGGGTGGCAAACTCAACAGATGGATGGTACCTATGCACGTAACCAGAGCATTACAGATGCCACATTATCTATTCCAAAAACATGCAAAGCAAGAGAATTTCAGACACAGTACATTTCAAACACAAGTACATAACTGAACCAACCTTAACACCAGAGGACACGATAGTAAAGGCGCTCAAAGACCTCACCCAAGCACTGAAGGAATGGAGAAATAAGAAGGGCATGGAAGAAATGGATGCACTGCAATGGATCAATGAACTCCTAAACAAGATTCCAGCCAAACCAACAACTGAACCAAAATGCAACAAACAAGTCACTTTTGAAGCAATAGCAAAACCACCACAAGAATCACAGACAGCAGCTCCAAGGGTGGCCAGTGAAATGCCAACTCCAAGGGTGGTCGAAACAACGCCAACTCAAAGGGTGATCAATGAGATGCAAACTCCAAGGGTGAGCACAACGAGGCAATCCAAAGTGAAAGCAACAATAGACAAACCAATACTCACCAAGGAGAAGGTAAAGAAGAAAGCAGCAGAACATACCCCAGAAAGAGCACGTTTGAAAGAATACTTACAATCAGCATGCAACAGCAGAGCCAGAATTACTGAATAAACACTCGCCAACACAACCCAACCGAGAGAATCCAACTCGTATATGATTCAGACACAGGCGAGTACCTAAACTACTGCCAACTGATGCAAAACCCCAAACACAAAGAAACATGGGAAAAATTGGCAGCAAACAAATTTGGATGACTGGTGCAAGGGCTGAAGGATGGCAGAGTCAAAGGGACAAACACAATAAGTTTCATAACAAATAACAAAATCCCACAAGACAGGCAAAAGGACTGAACTTATGGCAGCTTCAGCTGCGACATGAAGCCCAACAAAACAGAGACACACCAAATGAGACTCACAACAGGAGGAGACTGCATCAAATACCCTAAGGATGTGGGCATCCCAATGGCGGACATGACCCTATTCAAGATCCATGTGAACAGCATTATTTTGACACCAGGGGCACGATGCATAATGGTCGACATCAAAGATTTTTATTTGAATACTCCAATGAAACAACCTGAATACATGCGGCTCAAAATAATCGACATCCCCAACGAAATAATTGACCAATACAATCTATGTGAGAATGTTGACAACAATGGACATGTATATTGCGAGATCATAAAAGGCATGTACGGCTTACCACGGGCAGGAATCATAGCACAAGAACTATTGGCAAAACAACTGGCAAAGCATGGATATCATCAATCACAAATCATACCAGGCCTTTGGACGCATGAAACAAGACCAACCACCTTTATGCTGGTAGTTATGAGTGAAGACAACGCAAATCATCTGATCAACATTCTCAAAAAGGACTACACAATCACAGTGGACAGGGAAGCAACAAAATACATTGGACTCACAATCGAATGGGACTATGACAATGGCAAGGGACACCTGCACATGCCAGGATACCTGGAGAAGGCGATGATAAGATTCAAACATGAAACACCCACCAAAGTGCAGAACTCACCCCACCAACGCAGCAAAGTCAAATACGGTGCAAAGAAACAACACATTGACAAAGAAGTAGAGCCCCCCCCTTTCAAAAGAGGATGCAAAATACATCCAGGCAGTATCTGGCACACTCCTATATTATGGGAGGGCAGTCGACCCCACCATTCTCCTGGCCCTCAGTTCCATTGCCACAGAATAGGCAAAACCGATGGAGAAAACAATGACGATGGTGAAACAACTGTTAGATTACTGTGCAATGTAGGAGGAAGCCATCATAATGTACACAGCCAGTAAAATGATCCTATGCATCCACAGCGACGTGAGCTATGCCAACAAGAAGAATGCCAGAAACCAAGTAGGAGGTCATTTTTTCCTATCAAACAACAACCAACACCCCCCCAATAATGGAGCCATCATGACAAATGCAACCATCATAAAAACAGTCTTGTCATTTGCGGCAGAAGCAGAGCTGGGAGCACTATTTCTGAATGCAAAAGAGGGAGTATACCTACAACAAATACTCACCGAAATGGGCCATCCGCAACCACGCACGCCAATCCAAACCAACAACACAACGGCGGAAGGCATAATAAATAACAAAATCCAACCAAAGCAGATGAAGGCAATCATGAGATTCCACTGGTTACATGATCGTAAGGCACAGGGACAATTTTGTATCCACTGGCGCCCGGGGAAAATGAACCTAGCGGACTACTTTACCAAACATCATTCACCTGCACACCATGTACGATGTCAGAGACAGAACAATGGACAGACCAAATCACACATATTGCAAAGCAAGTAGCTACAAGGGTGTGCTAAACTCCCCAACATGGACTCCCGTGTAGGAAGTCACATTCACTAGCAACTAGCAAATTAGTGATGAGAATATTTTAAATTCTCCTCCATGAAGAAGGTTTTCCATCAAGGTTTTCCAGCGAAACAAATGAACTAGTTAGCCATAAATGGAGCGTTCCCAAAACTCTTTTTATGATTTTTTTACACTTAAATCTTGCTAAATTTGTCACACCTACACTTAAATATTGCTAATTTAAGTGTAAAAAAATCATAAACGCACTTATTTGTATAACCCCTCCAAGGGGTTGTACAAACTTTACGGGACTGAATTAAAGTGCAAAAAAATCATAAAAAATAGAGACCCTCTCCGGCAAGCCCCCCTTTCCTCCATGGCTGCCAACCCATCCATCGTCCCAGTGAGCAAGAGTTAGCCGCCCTTCCTGCACAGGACGTTAGAAATCATCATTGCCAACGATCTCTTCGCCCGGCACCGCTACTCCACATCACCGACAGCCAAAAATAATTTCCTACTGTACACATCATCGTCCGCGCCACTGATCATCATGCCACCCAAGAAGAGGGGCTTTAAATTCACCACCAATGAGCTAGAGAGTTTGGCCGAGGCCGTTGCAGACATTATTCCAATATCCAATACTGATTGGGACAGTATTTTGGAAATTCACGATGCAAACTTTCTGGGGTTGAACAGGACCTCCGATTCTCTGAAATGCAAATTTCAGGAGATGGCAAGGACAAAGATCCCCACAGGTGACCCCAATTGCCCCAATCACATTCGTCTCGCGAAACGTGCGTATTATAAGCTTATAAAGGCGTCGGATGGCTCAACGGGGGGGGGGTCCGATGAGCTGGATTTGGGGTTAGAGGACGGGACGAGTGAGGGACGTGAAGGGGATCCTGATAGTAGTTTTTCCGATGATGACGAGGACCGTCCAGCTATAGAGGAGGTTGTTGTTATAGATCATCGTGATAAAGGAAGTGACGATCGTGATGAAGGAGGAGGTACAAGCCTTGGACTTGATCCCACAAACCTCTTTGGCATGCCGGGGAATAATGCATCATTTGGTGATTTTGGTGGTGGACATGATCTTCTAGCTGCGGCATCAGCCACAGCAAGCACTGCGGCATCCACCAGTTTTGCATCCACCAGTGCAGCATCCGCCAGAGGTAAACGTTTGTCAGGTGCATCAACAGCGGAGAGTATTAAAAAGAAAAGCAGAGCCTTGACAAAGCCGTTGCGGAACTTCCGAAAGTCACCATCTAATTTGAGCGATGGTGATGGTGAAGGAGATGGCTGGTCCTTTGTAAACATGATGCGTATGATGATGCTGCAGAGCCGCCTGGATAATGAAAGGAGGGAGCAACAGAACAAAAACGATGCGAAGCAAAGGGAGTGTGAGCATGAGCTTCGACATGAGGAGATGGCACTTGCTCGCGAGGAAGCTCGTAAACAGAGGCAAATGATGAACCTGATGTTCATGTTGATGCTAAATAAAAATGCGGGGAGCGACAGCAACAGCAATCCTCACCCTAAAAGACCCAGCAACAATTAGGATATATTTATTGATAGGATTTACGGTGATATCCAGTATAAAAAATAAAAATTAATAATATTATTTATACTTTCAGGTCCCCCCTCCTCCCATCCTATGGGTTCTTTCCCAAGCCCAGGTAGTTTAAGACAAAATATCTTTGTTTGCGTTGCGAATAAGGTGCGGCATATATGTGTTCTGTATTTGATTTATTCTAACCATTCTCGCCCTAAGATTATAGAGCAAAACAAAAATTTTCAACACAATTCTCCGCTCTCCGCATTCTTCATAAATAAATCGATCTTTTTCTCGGGGAAAAGAAGCCTGTATGCTCAACATGCCCCACTCTGCAGTCTGCCGTGCTGATGTCATCTGCCGTCTAAGTTGGTGTTCGATTTGTTGCCCACAATGAAAAAAATAGAGAAGGAGTAGGCGATGTGAGAAGCGCATCCTCAGCTGTGCCGATGATGATGTGTATGGTAGGAAATTATTCTTGGCTGTCGGCAATGCGGAGTAGCGGCGCCGGGCGGGGAGATTGTCGGTGGTGATGTTTTCTAACGACCTGTGCAGGGGGGGTGGCTAACTCTTGATCACTGCAACAATATGGATGTGTTGGCGGCCATGGACGGGGGGGGGCGGGTGTCGCGGTGTAGCTTTTTTTGGGTGTTGCGTTGTTGCTTCGAATTCTTACCCCCACCCTCTGAGTAGCGAGTTTGGTAGGAAGCCAGACAGTTTGTGCATAAAAATTGCAGGCCAGACCGTTTGTGCCAGACCGGCAAGGTTGAAGGCCAGACAGTTTGTGCGTAAAAAACACAAATCATAATAAGAGTTTTGGGAACGCTCCATTAACCCCCTGCCCGCCCACACGAGGCAACAATGGCGGAGGAAGGGGAACTGTACGACGAATTCGGCAATTACATCGGCCCCTCCCTCGATTCATCCGACGAAGATGACTCGTCGGGAGATGACGACGAGAACTCCCCCGACGACGCCTCGGACGTATCCGCGGATGATGACGACGACGTGTCCCGAGACGGGGGCGGACGCGCCGATGGTCGGCTCGTCGTCCGAGGGGGGGACAATGGCGGCGCCGGCCTGGGCACCGCGCCCGGCGTGTCCGCCATTATACTGCACGAGGATAAGGTGCACTATCCCACCGCCGAGGAGGTTTACGGTGACGGCGTGCGAACGGCGGTCCTCGACGAGGACGCAATGGACCTCGATCAGCCCATCGTCGAGCCGGTGCGTAGGAAGACGTTTAGTCTCGTGATCGATGAGGACGAGGAACGGGAGGCATACGGGGGGGATATGATCCGATCTTCCTCCTCCGGTGGCGTCAACGGCAAGGCGGGGGGGGTAGGGGAAGGGGACCTCGTCTCGGACAGGTACCTCGCGTCCCTGGTCGCGAACGAAACCACACGGACCCGACGTTGCTTGGCCCTCGTGGGACACCTGCACACCGGGAAGACGACATTCGTCGATCTCCTCATCGAGCAGACGAAGGTCCCATTCTCCAAGGGATTCGGCATCTACGGTCCCCGGGCGTCGCTGGAATCGCACCGAGGCGGCGGCCCGCGCATCACGGACACCCTCCAATCCGAGCAGGATCGACAGATATCCATCAAGTCCTGTCCGGCAACGCTTTGCCTCCCCGACACGCGCGGGAAGACGTACGCGCTCACGTTGATCGATTGTCCGGGACATGCCAACTTCCACGACGAGTCGGTGGCGTCCCTTAGAGTTGCTGACGGCGCAGCGCTAATGGTCGACGCCGTGGAGGGGATCATGCTGCACACCGAGATGTTATTGCGACAGATAATTTCCGAGGGCCTACCGCTGGTGCTCGTGATAAACAAGATCGATCGGTTGATATTGGAGTTAAAACTGCCTCCCGAGGACATGTACCACAAGCTGCGCAACGTCATCGACTCGGTCAATGCATTCGTCGGTCACCAGTCGAATGGCAGGTATCCCCGGCTTTCCCCCGAGAGGGGTAACGTCGTCTTCGCGAGCTCTATGCATGGGTACGCGTTCACCCTAGAGAGCTTCGCGACGCAGTATCTCGACCATTTAGGAGAAGGGGGGGGAGACGAGGACGCCCATGTTGACGGCCCCTCGTTTGACAATAAGAGTGACGGCGGCCTTGGTCGAAATCTCACCCCCGAAGGATTCGCCAGACGTCTTTGGGGGAACGCGTACCTCGATCCGAGGTCTAAGACCTTTCGTCGACGGGCGGGCGACTGTGGATCGGATCCGACGACGTCGTCGTCGCCGAGGCGCACGTTCGTGCAATACGTGCTGGAGCCGCTGTACAAGATGTATGCGCTCACCGTCGGCGAATCCGAGAGGGATGTGGAGAGGGCGTTCCGGAGCCTTGGCGTGCTCTTGGGGAAGGAGCAATTGCGCGCGTCCGCCCGTCCGCTGATTAGGGCGGCGTTCAGGAAGTATTTTGGCACGAGCACTGGTTTCGTGGATACTGTAGTGCGCCATCTGTGAGTAGTTTTTTTTTTCTTTGATTTGATGTCTCTTTTGGCATTGCTCGCAGGGAAGCGGGATAGAATTAACGATGGTCTGATCAATATCATTTATTCGCCTGTTCCTTGTCCTGGAATATCCAGTCCATCCCCTGCTGCTGCATCGAAGGGCAAGGTTTCTCGCTGCTACTCCGGTCCGCTGTCATCGCGGACCGTGACTTCGATGATCAAATGCGATTCCCACGGACCCCTCGTGATTCACGTGGCAAAGCTCTACGCCGAACCGGATGGTCGATCGTTTTCTGCATTCGGGAGGATCTATTCTGGTACTGTGAAACCTGGTGAGCACTCGACGGATGTTTGTTTCTGCCTTTTCATCTCGTTGAAGGGATTTTCAGAATCTGCGCTCAATTCTTCTATCGCGGCTGCTCATTACAGGGGATCGTGTTAAGGTTCTTGGCGAAGCCTACACGCCAGACGATGACGAGGACATGGCTTTTGCAACCGTTTCCAACGTTTGGATTCCTCGTGGGAGATCGCGAACTGAGGTCATGATGGCCAGGGCTGGGAATTGGGTACTTTTAGGCGGTGTCGACGCGGACATTGTCAAAACAGCAACTATTGTTGGCGCTGGAACAAGCAATTTTGGAGGCGACGACGGTGATGGCGAAATCCATATCTTCTCTCCCCTCAAATTTCCCCAGGTAATTTTTTGTCTTCTCCCTTGAGGTTGTTTACTAGTTCGCTCGACGAGACTCTGACAACAATCTTGCAATTCATCTCATTCTTTTTAGGCTGGCGGAGAATCAACCATGAAACTTGCAGTGGAGCCTTTGAACCCAGCCGAGTTGCCAAAAATGGTAGAGGGGTTGCGCCGAGTCTCGAAGTCTTATCCAATGTCGTTCACTCGCGTCGAGGAGAGTGGAGAGCATGTACTGTTCGGAGTTGGAGAATTGTATCTCGACTGCGTAATGCACGATCTCAGGACCGTATACTCAGACATCGAAGTCAAGGTTGCAGATCCCGTCGTTGGATTCCGTGAAACTATCGCAGAAACGAGCAGCGTCAAATGCTTCTCTCAAGTGAGTTGGCGCCTCATTTTGTGACTATTCGTGAGCACTGTTTGGTCTCACTAACTATTTTTTTTCACCGTTTCGTATTCCCAGACTGCGAACAAACGCAACAAACTCACGTTTATTGCCGAGCCACTCGATGATGGATTAGCCGAGAAGCTTGAGAGTGGCAAAGTAGATCTTAACTGGGATAATCGAAAGGTGAGAAGAAACGCGCTAGAGATGTTTCATCTCTCAGATAGTTCTAATGTTGTACATGGAACCAATGCATGTGTAACTTCGCAGTTGGGTAGGTTTTTCCAATCGAAATATGACTGGGATTTATTATCCTCGCGGTCGGTCTGGGCCTTTGGAAGCTCCCCCACCCATGGAACGAATATCCTCATGGATGACACCCTCCCAAGCGAGGTGGACAAGACCATGTTGAATTCCTGCAAACCTAGTATCGTGCAAGGATTCCAATGGGCCACTAGGGAAGGACCTCTTTGTGAGGAGCCCGTTCGTTCCACTAAAGTCAAAATTCTAGATGTCGCCTTGGCGGACAATGCCATTCATAGAGGGGGGGGACAGCTCATTCCCACTGCAAGGAAAACTGTTCATTCTGCATTATTGACGGCCTCGCCTCGACTCATGGAACCTTGGTATCGTCTCCAAATCCAATGCCCTGGGGATATTGTAAGTGCAATCCAGCCAGTGCTGTCGAAACGCAGGGGGCACATTGTGCAAGACAAGCCGATTCCCGGATCTCCCCTCTACAGTGTAAAAGCTTTCCTTCCCGTGCTCGATAGTTTTGGATTCGAGACCGATTTGAGGACTTTCACCCAGGGTCAAGCGATGGTCCACTCTGTGTTTGATCACTGGGCTATTGTTCCGGGGGATCCGTTGGATAAGAGTATAATCTTACATCCCCTGGAGCCGAGCCCTCCCCACTGCCTGGCTAGAGATTTTCTCGTGAAAACTAGAAGGCGAAAGGGACTCTCGGATGATGTGTCGATTTCGAAATTCTTCGACGAGGGCATGAGGGCCCAGCTTCTCCAGAGCACCGCCGACGGCATAGCCTTGACTAACCAAGTCGGCTGATGGAGGTGACATGATTCCATAACATAACGAAATTAATTTAACGAAAACAGAGTGTGTACATCCATACTCTCTGGAACTTGGCCCACTTATCGTTGTTGTTGTTGTTGAGTGGAATCAAACAATAGTAATAAAGATGGTTTACATTAGAATCCCTTTCCCCGCCATATTTTTTCTGTATATTTCATTGCAGACTGTGGACAAAGTTTAAATAGCACTGGAAATGAGAGATACATTAAGACGGACCCTTTCAAGTGTATTATGGCATTGATTATCAAGCCATCATCTCATCCATACACCACAGAAGACAAATTGCTCCCTCTATCTCTCAACAACCCCTCCCGAGCTCCTCGCACATGGCTTTTCTCCTCTCCTCCTTCGATTTCTGTAAGCTCTTTTGCTTGTTCTTTTCAGCCTCCATCGACTCAGCGTATCCCATCGGCTTCGCTACCTTCTTTTTCAACTCCGCCTTGATTCGCAGCCTTTCCGCCATGGCATCCTTACGTTCGCGTTTTTTAGTGTTTCGTCGTTGTTTTTTTTTTTAACNATGCAACGCGACGGTGGCGGCGTGGGTGGCACGAGGCATGTTCCCCAAGGCACGCCCAACGCCCACGCATCGGGAAAACTCACCTCCGCCGAGACCTTCCGTTCTTCCACGGACGGCATCGACAGGTCGTCGACGATATCATCATCGCCGGCGTACGCGATCGACGGTACGACAGTCGTCGCCGTCGCGGCGGATATCGCGGCGACGAGCGACGACGTAAGGAACGCGGACCTGTCGACGACGCAGTGGTGGCGGTGCGACGACGACGACGACGACGACGACGACGACGATCGAGCGGCGTCCAACGCGACGTCGCCTCGGCCTCTTTGACCGGTGGTGATGAAAGCGGTGGCGGCATCGCTCGGCAGGAAGGCGACGAGGCAGCAAGCGAATGAAGAAGAACGCATTGTTGGTGTATTACACGATGAAGGTGATCGTTTTTATTTTTTTTAGGGAAGGGGGGGGGGGTGAGCTGAGGTGCCCGGCCCGGCGTCATGGGCAACAATAATAATTAGGCCTAATAATTATTGTCCACATCACACTTCAAATCGCGCGCGCGCAACGACAGCGGTGACGTACTGGCTGTCTGTCACTCGCCCCCCGATAAGTCACAATGAAACCCGCCCTACTCCCAATGGTGCTGGGCGGCATTATCTCTTCGGCCCGCGGTTCCTCCTCACTCAACGTCAATCGGCTCCGTCGGATCAAATCCGCCTCGCCGACCGGCGGAGTTATGAATACTTCGAAAGGCGTGTTCGACATGACATCGCCGTCATCGTCGTCGTCGTCGTCGTCGTCGTCGGGGCCGACGGTAACCGACGACGACGGACGGAGGTGGCGACCGTGCGCGGCAGCGGCGGTGTTGAACTCCAAGAACGAGATGCTCGTGGGGGAAAGGCTCGGCAGGCCTGGATCGTGGCAGGCGCCGCAGGGGGGTATAAACGCGGACGAGTCCGTCGTGGACGCGGCGGCGCGGGAGCTGTACGAGGAGGTGGGACTCGAGATCGGGAGGGACATCCTCCTCGAGGAGGGGGGGGGGGGGGGGGGGGGGCCGAATATCGTCAAGTGCAGGTACGAGACGGAGGGCACGGGAAGCTGGCTCGAACGGGAGGGATACGCCGGACAGGAATTACGCTGGATCGTGTTCCGATGCGCCTCCTCGATGCTTGAAATCGACCCGGTCTTCGCCTGCGATCTCTCCGGTATGAACGGCGAGGGACCCGAATTCGCCAGCGTTAAATGGGAAAGCTTGGATTACGTCGTCGACAACGTCTGGGAGGGGAAGGTCGTGCCCTATCGAATGCTTAAAGAACGATGCGTCCCATTCGTGACGACGCGATGGGAGGGTAGGTGCGCGAACCTAGACCTGGGCGGGTGGTGGTCGCGCGATGGAACGCGATCCGTGGGCGTCGTGGAGGCCCTGGTGGCTCGCGGTCTGACGTCGGAGGACGCACGTCGGAAGGCGTCGGAACCGTACGTCCAATCGTGGAGAAGGCACGAATCATGTCGTGGCGACTGGATCGTCGCGACGTATCACGACGACGATGCCGGCGACAACGACAGGCCTCGACGGGAGCTTCACTATCCCATTGGCGAATTCTTGGAGAGTTACGAGGGTACGTCCACGATATTCGGATCCAGCGGATCCGATGGAGGGGGGGGGGGGGTCGTGAAGCGCCGTTGTTTTTACCTTGCAGAATCGGACGCCGACGATGGAATCGCTCACGTTACCGTATCCGAGACGCCGTTGGGACGGGAGGAGTCGTTGCGTTATGTCAAGAACGGAGAGCTCGTGCTGAGGCGAACCTTCTGGCGGGTAATTGCGGCAACTGGTACGCCATCCTCGTACCAAACGGACGGAGTCGTATCCACGGAGGTGTTCGTCAAATCTCAAACTAAAATCTGACTAATAATGGAGTGTGGATATTTTTTTTGTGTTATCGTATATTGGTCAAATTAACCTCTACTCAAAACAGTATTTCACTAGATATTCTCCTCCAAGAAGAGTAACAAAAAAAATCACCTCGGTCTACAAATTCCCAAAGGTGAGACCGACCTTGATCTTATTCGCTTGCTTCACAATCTCAGCCACGCCCACAGCCTTTTCGGCGGCATCCTCCAAATCGGTGGCGAGGATCATTTTGAAAGGCGATTCCTCGATGATTTTACTGGCGAGGTCGGCATTCGTTCCCGTCAAACGAATAACGATCGGCTTCTTCATACCGATCTCCTGCGCGGCTTTGCAAACACCGTTGGCAATTATGTCGCACTTCATGATGCCTCCGAAAATATTGACGAGAATCGCCTCGACGGAGTCGTCGGCGTCCAACAGTTCGAATGCCTTCTGGATCTGTTTCTCGTTCGCTCCTCCGCCGACGTCCAAGAAGTTGGCGGGCTTGCCCCCCTTGATGTTGATGATGTCCATGGTGGACATGGCAAGTCCGGCACCATTCACCATGCAGCCGATGTTACCGTCGAGTCCGATGTAATTGAGATCGTACTTCGCCGCCTCGACCTCGCGCGCGTCCTCCTGGGAGAAGTCCCTCCTCTCGAAGATCTCCTTCTGCCTAAACGCGGCGTTGTCGTCGAAGTTCACCTTGGCATCGCAAACAACGACGTCGCCATCGGGGGTCTCAGTTAGTGGGTTGACCTCCACCTGCGTGCAGTCGCATTTCAGGAACATCGCGTAAAGGTTCGTTATGAGTGTCACGGCCTTGGCGTGACTGTCGGTCCCAGCCTCGAGGCCGATGTTGGTTGCCATCCTATTCGCCGCCTCGGGCGTAAGTCCCACGTTGATATCCACCGCCTCCGTGAAGATAAGCTCGGGATTCGTCTTGGCGACGTCCTCGATCGACGTCCCACCCTTGGGACTACCCACGAGCAACGGACCACCGGCGGCCCTGTCCATGAGTATGGAGAGGTACATCTCGTTCCTGGCGTACATTCGATCCATGAGCAGGACCTTCTGGCAGATGATGCCGTTCGGTGCCTGCTTCGTGACGAGTTCTTGCCCAAGCATTTGCGATGCCATGTACCCCGCCTGTCCCTTCTTGGTGACCATGTGCACCCCCCCCTTGAAGCCGTTTTTGAAAGTGCCGAGGCCGCGACCGCCGGATAGGACCTGGGCCTTGATGACGACGTCCTTGAGGGGCTTGCCGGCTGTTTTACCCGCGCGAGGGGAGGGCGGATGGGGCACGGGTCGATGATGTGAAATAAAAAAAGACCAGCGTCAATAACGATGGGGGGAAATGCCGACATCATGTATATATATTACATCAGGCTAACCGAACTCTCACGCGTGTTCATCATGGTCGTATATATTTTCTCCGCCTCCTCGGGCGTGGTGGCAACGAAATTCTTCGGCGTGGCGATGCCGTGCTTGTTCATTATTTCCATGCTGATGTATTCTATTTTAATTTTTTTTCGCCGCGTACGGGATGAGTGGGGAAGACGGCAAAAGATGAGTGTTAAAATTAGGCGAGAGATATGCCGACGTCTCTCCTATCTCCTACCCCGTGAGATCGAAATATGAAATATAAACACAACCTGAGTCACGCACCGTGGACGTTGAGGTTGCGTACGGCACCGATGGTCGGGGTGGCGACGCGTGATGCATTGACGGTGCCTCTCGCTCGCCTGGCGAATGTGGCTGCTGCGGATGAGATCATGATGGCGGCGGCAATTTTGTGGCGCTGCGGTTCGTTGCTGAAAACAGCTCTCTCAAAAAAATATATCAACGAAAAACAGTCTTCATCACGTCTTTTTGCCAGCTGCTGGAGGAAGGAGTTCCCGAGACTGCCTACCGTATGCCGGGGTTTAAGAAACACCTCCCGCCAAATTTCTTTTGAATTCCTTTTGGTCAAAACATGTCCCTCAACAAAAAATAAGATTTGATTCAGATTTGTCACTCTGTCTAAAATCCAAATCAAATCTTCAATTTTGAATTTTGTCAATAAAATTTTTTACCAAAAGGAATTCAAAAGAAATTTGGCGGGAAGTGGTTCTTAAACCCCGGTTTTTACGGTAGATTGTAAAGAGGGGTTAAAAGAGTGGCCTTACCCGGGACGCAATGCAAACACCTGTGTTTTGAGGAAAACACAGTCTGGCCTTCCCTCCCATTACAAATTTTTTGCATTGCGTTGGATTTACAGATGCCACAATTTCCCGGGAACGGATGCTTGGAGGAGTATGTATGGTAGGTAAAAAGTTGTATTGTAAGGTACTCTTTTTTCATAAAAAAAGAATCCTCTGTGTTTTTCCCCTCTCAAAGAGGATTGTGTCTCCGCCCATTGCCTTGGCCGCCATTGGCCAGGAGATGCCACCTTTTCAAACAAAGTTGGGAAATAGCTCCCCCAATGATCCCTCTTATTGGTGCCATTTGCCATCGATCCCTCCCGCTGGCGCTGCCCTCCCCCGGACACAAGAGGTGGGGGACAAAATATTACCAAAGCCTTGACATGCCATGCATTCTGTAACCGGATAACCGGACTTCCGCATCATGCTGCCAAACGTTTGCATGCAAAAAATACAAGATGGATGCATCTTGGGGCAAAGGAAATTCTGACACAATATTATTTGCAGTGCATTTAGGTGCAGCACTCCGTGTCAGCTGTGAGCTCTTTTTTCCTTGCCGGTTATGCTTTGGCTCTTCGGGCCAATTTTATTGGACCAATTCCAGCAGCAATACAACAGATGATCACTTATTTGATTGCTAGGGCCAACTACTATACCCAAATGGTCTTTCAATGGCCACTGACAGACAGTTATTTACATGACATCCCTCTCACCAAGTGGTTGTATTGAAGGGAATTTCATCCGAGGCTTCATATGCATCTTGTGGATATAAGAGATGATATGATGGCAATGAAAATGACTGGGTTTAGCAAAGCCGAGCTTGGTGTTTTGTATCAGAATTTTGGCCTTGGTGAGTTTGTCCATGCTCAAGAGAGGTGGAGCTTCTTATGAATGGCTATAAATGTTTGAGGGGCAATTAAGCCAGTGGACTGAGCACATTTGCTTATCCTCCACCTGACATTGAGTAGTATCTTCATGTATGAAAGTATGATAACAGGTCTAGATCATTATTTATTTGATAGTATTCTATTTGAATGAAATAATATGATGTTATTGGTGGTGGTTATTTGCACTATGATAGTATTGAAATGAAATCTATCATTGAGGTCAGCTTCATGCTGAACCAAAATGCAAATACATCACACAAATCAACTGTCGTGTGGATCTCAGGCAAAAAAATAAATAGAATAATCAAATATTGTTGAGGACAGCTTCAAGCTGCGCCTCAAGACAACCAATAATCTGCATGCATCCGTAGGCATACTATTTGCGATCACGGTGGCATGGCGCTGATAGGCAGCAGCAATTGCTGTTTCTAGATGAGCCTGATGATGGTCAGCCTGAGCCTGGTGACATTCATCCTTGCTCAGTAAAAATGCATTGAGGCTTGCAATCCCCATGGCAACCTCCTGATTCATTTGTGCAAGCAACATGATGGGATCAGGATTCCTTCCTTGAACATCATTTGGAAAAATTTGCATCTCCCCAATGTTTCCGGCAGCAATGTTGGCTTGATGCCGATCAGCTGCCTGGCCAACTCTACAAATCCCATGATTCAAGGCAGCACCAGCGCCAGCAGGAGCAGTGGTTCTATTGGCAGCAGGAGGGAGGGCGGCGGCATCTTGCACAGCACCATCTTCACCTCCTGGAAAAATACAGGAAGGGCGGCTTGATTAGGATGAAGAGGCTGGGCAACAGGCATAAGCCCAATAAACTCATTGTTGTTCTCTCTCTCTCCATCATCAATATGAATGGCCCTGCAGGCTGCACCTGATGAAGAGGAGTGCAAAATACTATGAATCAGACTATGCCACTGTGCAACTTACCACTAGACAAAAAGTATAGACAATAACCTACTCACGGATATCCACCGACTGAGTGCATTGCCAGCTCCCCTGAAGCTTCAAGCTGATTGGGGTTTAGCTTGAATCTAAGATTTGGGGGGGGCATACCTCACCCTGGTGGGATGAGACCCATTCCATGGTTGGCCACCAACAATATCCCCTGATGATTTGCTTGTCGAGCAACTACAGCCGTGATAGCATCGAGCGCAGCTTTTCTTTCAACCATAATGTCATTGGCGATTATCTGAAGCTGTGTTGGGGCATTTAGATTGGCATCATACTCATTTGCATGAAACTCAAGGGCCATCAAAACCGATGCCTTGAACTTAGCTAGCCTGGCTTTTCTGTCCGTCCACATTGTCCACACCCTACCGGTGCCATGGATGTGGTGGAAGTATTGGTCAAACACACCCTGCCATGCAGCAACAGTCCATTGACTGTGTAATCCCGTCTCAACGTGAATGCGCTGCTCCACAATCATTGCAAATATGTTGCTCAGATGCTCATGCATTTAAGCACAGGTAATCCTTCTTGGGCCCAGGAATGATCCCCCCCTTGTCTGAGGACCGCCGTTCCCCCCTCCGACGACAACCAAAAGTGAGGCAATGCTCAAGCACATGAACAAGAAGGTGATGGCCCAAATATTCATGGATGGCATGTGTTTATATTGATGATCATATAGACCACCACGTAAATATTTTCTGCACTGAAAAATGACAACCTGTGCGGGGGGGATCCAGAGAGAGCAGAATGATGTGGTTCCTCAGAAGCCCTAGCCCTAATAGCTCGACCACTGTCTCCCAAAGGCATGTAGTTGATGGGTGGGGGTGGCACATGCACAGCAAAGATAGGGGTAATTGCCAAAGTGGCGAGCAGGGCGACGAAGTGGAATCGCATGGTGATGTTCTTATTTTTTTGTCTCTCTCTCATTTTTTTCCAAAAGAGGCCCTTGGGTACTAATTCCAATGAATAGAGTTTGCGTCGTGAATGCGTTCTACGCAAACATGACGAAAAAATTAAAAAATGCAAAAAGGGCGATTTTTGCGTTGTGTCTCAAAACGCGAGTGTTTGCGTTGCGTCGTGGGTAAAGCCACTCTAAACCCCAAAACAAAATCGGGGGGAAATCTAGAGCTGTCACACTGAACCAATTGCGTCGTGGATTCCCCCCCAATTTTTAGAGTTAAACCCACTCAACTCCGCTTCTCAGAGAAGAGAAGACCGAAGAAAAGAACAACAACAACGACCGATGCGACGACCACGACATTAAAAAAGTCTCGCCATTACTTTTTTTACCTCTGACAAATATTGTAGTTATTCAACCTTCAAAATTACCCCTTCGGATATTACTCCTCTTCACCATGTCCAACAGAGTCTGCCACTTTAAGCTGGTCCTACTGGGCGATACCGCCGTGGGAAAGTCCTGCCTCGTCGTCCGATTCGTGCGCGACGAGTTCTTCGAATTCCAGGAGCCTACCATCGGAGCCGCCTTCCTCACCCAGACCGTCGCCCTCGACGACGCGACTGTGAAATTCGAAATCTGGGACACCGCGGGACAGGAACGGTACCGTTCCCTCGCTCCCATGTACTATCGTGGTGCCGCGGCCGCCATCATCGTGTATGACATCACGAATCCCGATTCCTTCGCCGGGGCGAAGAGCTGGGTGAAGGAATTGCAGCGTCGGGGGGACACGAACGTCGTAATCGCGCTAGTGAGTGGTATAGTAAAATTTTGACTTTGGTGTCATGTTCGTTCCGTTGACTGCCAATCTCGACGACCCCCCATTCATCTCCCTTCCCCCCCTCTCATATTCCCCCGCTTCCCTCTCCCCTTCCCACCATCGTTCATCCAGGCCGGGAACAAGGCCGACCTTGAATCGCGTCGCAAGGTCGACTTCCAGGAGGCGAACGCGTACGCCGAGGAGAATGGCATACTTCACATGGAAACTTCGGCCAAGAATTCGAACAATGTTCGCGCGCTATTCGTTGAGATAGCCAAGAGCCTGCCGAAGGCAACGCAGCAGCCGGAACGGGAGGCGTTCCCCATCGTCATGCAAAAGGAGGAGACTAGAAATTGCTGTTAAGTGGGGGGGGGGGGAGGCGGTCGAGGCTGGGGGTCTCGATACAAGCGAGCGGTGATAGGGAGCTGGAAAAGTAGCTGTGTTAGGCTCAAGTAAAGCGACAATATTGAACAAAAATATGATTCAAGTATTATCGTTTATTGTTCTGGATATGATATTGGGCGGGGTGTGATTATGTCTGGAAAAGCTACGATGGCAAAAATGGAAGGAAGGATAAATCTTGAGAATTTGAGTAGAGCTGAACTTCAACAGCTTAAATCCAGTGTTTTGCTGATAGTAGGGAGACGGAAGTGAGAAGCAATTGGGCTCGAATTCGCAGTCATTTTGTCTCGGGATATGGTGTTAAGGACGGAATAGCTGTGGTTTCGATGTGAAAAATGTAAGATAATTTACTAAGATGGGTGATTGTGATCCTTGCGTTTTGTCTATGGAAGCACTCGCAGTATCCAAAGCACGAGGTTCATAATGTCCTGTTGTATTCTCTTGTCCTTGAGTCTCAGATCGACGCAACGGTCGTTGTACAAACCTTCGATTGCATTAAGTAAAACTCGAATGAAGACAACAGGGGCTAGAGTGAAAAGTTCGTGATTCAATTTAACCACAAAGGATTTGATCCTGAAAAAAATGGGTAGCAAAAAAAGGAAAAGAAGATATGGTAATCCTTGATAGTAAGTCTTAGATTCAATGAACTGCTCATCATCCGATCGACCACAACACGAAGAGAAAACGATCAAGATCAAGTTGCCTGATATTTTATTGTCTGAGGCTGTCGTCAACCTTATCTACCGGTCATCCAGATCTAGTCCTATTCCCATCACCGCCGCCAACGATTGCAACGCTCCAAGAAGCGATTTGTATCGAATCACGCTTTGAAACGACGATTCTGATATCCCCAACATCGAGATCTTCCCTCTACGCCACCCTGCATCCGAATCAACCCATGACTAATAGCGCTTCATCATCAACGAAATTCATCTCCTTCGTCGCCCCCCCCCGGGCAAGATACCCTTCGAAGTACCATCCCAAATCATCCTCCAATCTGTATTTTGATCCCTCCCACCCAAGTTTCGACATGGCCGCCGTCGGTAAGACGTAGAAGTCAGTCGGACGGAACGGGAACTTGCCCTTCCCCAGCGACACGTCGTAGTGCTTCACGATCGGTTCGTCGACGCCTGCCGCCTTGGCACACATGTCAGCCACCTCGTCGTACGTGACGAGGCGATCCGTGCCGCAGTTGAAGTAGGTCTGCTCGACCGCCGCGGCCTCGTCGTTGAGTACGCTTGCGAGCAATGACGCCACGTCTTCCGAATTCGTCAGCGAGACCTTCTGGGATCCATCTCCTGGTGGCGAGATCGCAACGAACGAGCGCGAGGGGGGAGAGATTACGATGTGGGTGTGTGATCGAGGAAGGGAAAGAGAGCGGTCGCATTGCGACAAGAGTGGTCGTCATCGACAGAAAACCAACTCACCCGGGATGGGCAGGGGGGCACCGCGAACGATCCTGTCGAAATACCAATCGATATAATCCCATTTGTTGGACTTCCTACCGTAGATGTATTGCGGTCTGAACGACACGAATGGCAGTCCGCTCTCAATGGCGTACTTCTCATATAAGACTTGACCAGCAGTATCTTTCACGGGCGCCGTCTCGGGTATCGGGAACTATTAGTTTTGGTCGTGTTGATTCGGTATCGCATGAAGGTTGCGGAAGAAGACGACTAATGAGTCAGAGGTCTCGGAGATCGAAAAATATAACCAGGATAAATCCAGGACAGAATCCAGGACAAAAAAGACGTATACCCCGTAAACGTAAAGAACAGCGAAAAAAAGACGAAAAAAAAAAACCTAAAAACCCACTGTTCCATCTGGCTTGTAAATCCCAGCGGACGAAACGTATACGAGCATCCTCGAATTCCACGCTTTCGCACAGTCAACCATCCCCTTCCCCACTCCCGTATCCCCCTTCGACGCGTTATCCCAGACGTAATCGTAAGTCCTTCCCCCAAGCAGGGACATGATGTCCTCTGCCGTCGTCGACTCGTCGCCGAGGTCCGCCTCGACCACCCTCACGTTCGGGAGGTCGGAGGAGTATGACGCGAAGGGCTCCTTGGCGGGGTTGCAAGCCGAATCCTGGAGGATCGTGATCGACGAAATCTTAGCATTCGAGGACAGGTTCCGCGCGAGCTGGTAGCCAAGCTCGCCGTGTCCGCCGCCCTTGTTCTGAACGATGAGGGCCGATGAGGTCGGGGTGCTCATTGACAGGGAGATGCGAGGGGCGGCGGCGTAGACACGGTGAGGGGGACTACCAGCACCGCCGCAGTGAGATAGTCGGAGGGAAAATGCCGAGGATGCGGATAGACCCCCCACCGTGGTGAGGAGGATGGCGAACGTCCTCGCGGACATCATGGTGCACTCTCTCTGCTGAAACGTGACGGGGAACATCAATACCTCGTGCCTTTTTTTTTAGGCTGACGGGCCTGTCACTACTACCCCTCTTATATAACAATTGAAACACTAGCTACTTAGCGGTTAGCTAAGGGTTAGATAAGGTTA
>JALLPB010000203.1:0-20429 GCA_036939975.1 Cyclostephanos tholiformis | reverse complement strand
AAGACGTGGAGGTTGGAGGGGGGGTTCGGACGGGGACGAAGAATTTTGGTGTTCTAGACTTCGGCTGAAATCATTTTATATTGTGCAATCCCGGCAATTTGAACATTTGATGGAGTCGTGCTGTTTCTTTTATGCACCTTTTTTACATCTCTCTGGAAGTAGTGGCACCTTGAAAGTGGAATGGGCTGGTAGGTTACGGTGCTGGTAAAAAATGACGAAAGGACCAAGTAACTCCTTACGTTATTTTGAAGAGAAATAATGTTTGCCTAGGAAAAACTACGTGACGGATCGATGGCTTGCAAAATTCATTTCTCCATTCGCCGCATCTGCCTACGAGCTCCATCAGCACTCATCGGCGGAGAATATTATATTCCTCCATTCACAACGCGAGCTGCAATCTCGTCGGGGACTATCCGCCCACGCCCTCTCGCTGCTTTTTCTTCGAAGGACCGATCCCACCCCCCCTCGATACGCCATCGTCACTCACCCCAACGGCAGCATCGGCATCGACATTGGTGCTAGTGCCTACTTCTCCTGCGGCGGAGGCTGCACCCTCCAACTCCCTCAGGGATACGAGGGCGGCACGTAAACCGTCCAATTCCACACGAAGCGGATCCCCCTTCCTCCTGCCCACATCGGACCCGCGCAACCTCGCGCCCATGTAACGTAGCGTCCCCACGGCGAGGGCGACCGCAGCCTCGGCCTCGGCACGTCGATGTGGATCCAAAAATCGCCCGGTGGGACGATCTCGGTCGTTGTTATCGTCGTCGTGACGACCGCGTTTTTTCTTCCCGGACCGCTGTTGCGACGAGGAGGAATCGCAAGGGGTGTGGGAGGAGGGAGGGGACGATTGGCACGCGGACTTCCGTTTCATCCGGCGACGTCCGACGAGGGATGGGTCATCGTCATCCTTATCAAGCAGACGGATGAACGGGAGCAATGCCGCCCTTATCTCCCTAAGGGACTCTATGGTTTTGTGTAATGGATCGAGGTGGGAGGGGCGACCGCCGTCGCTGGTGGGGTTATCTTTGCCCATTTCGTAACGAGGAGTGTGGGAGTTAGGTATTTGGGTTGTTGGTTGTTTAGTCTACTAGGTAGGTACCATAGCGAGACTCCAAAATCAATGGCTCGTTTTCTCGTACATAGGAATAAATATTTCGACGCCCTATTCGTCTGTCCACCACATATCCACAATCTCTGGGTTATTTTTTAGTTCGTTCTTCAAGAGAGTTTGGTTGTTGTCTTTTTTATTTCGCCCTTCTTCGCCAACACACGGAGGGCGCAGGCAGAGTTTATTGACTTCGGAGATAACCATGAGCGCCCCAAATCTCACCGCCACCCTCCTAGCATGTCAGAGTTCCGATCCAGCGGTCCGCACAGCCGCCGAAGCGGCATTGACCTCCGCCGAGGAGAATAACCTGGCCGAATTCTTCGTCGCCTTGGCCAACGAGCTCGCGAGCGAGGGCAAGGATGAATCGGTGCGTCAGCTCGCGGGCCTGCACTTCAAGAATTTACTCGTCGCGAAGGACGATGCCCTCCAGGTCGAGAAACACGACAAGTGGAAGGCCATCCCCCCCGCTATGCGCAACGCGATCAAATCCACCGTGCTGGGGGCGATACGAAGTCCGGTGTGCGTGGCGCGACATACCGCCGCGCAGGCGTGTTCGGAAATCGCGACGATCGAACTCCCGTACAAGGAGTGGCCGGAATTCTTATCGGTCATGATGGAGAATGTCACGTCCGCGGGGGGGGATGACGGGATCAAGATATCCAGCCTCGAATGCCTTGGTTTCACGTGCGAGCGCATCGCGTTGACCATGGGGACAAGTTCCGACACGCCCGAGATCTCCCCGGAGATCACCGACCTGATGTTGACAACGATCGTGGACGGCATACGCAGCGATCGACCGGATCCCATCCGATATGCTGCCGCGAAGGCATTGGGTAACTCGTTAACTTTCACGAAGAAGAATATGGATAATCCCACCGAGAGGGATATGATTCTCAAGACTATATGCGATGCCACGCAGAGCGGGGACGTTGGCGTGCGTGCCGCGGCATACGAGTGCATCGTGCAAATCGCATTCCAGTATTATGACAAGCTCCAGAGCTACATGCAGGCTCTCTTCCAATTGACCTTCGCGACCATACGTTCCGACGAGGAGAAGGTGGCATTGCAGGCCCTCGAATTCTGGAGCACGTTGGCAGAGGAGGAAATGGAATTAAACGACTTGGCCGCGGAGCTCGCCGAGGCGGGACAGAGTCCACCTCCCGAGAGCGTATGCGTCGGATACGTCAAGGCGGCCCTCGAGCACCTAGTGCCCCTCCTCACCGAGACGCTAACGAGGCAGGACGAGGAACTCGACCCCGAAGACGATCAGTGGAATATAAGCATGAGCGGCGCCACTTGTCTCCAATTAGTATCGAATACCGTCGAGGATGCCATAGTACCTTGCATCATGCCCTTCGTCCAACAGCACATCCAATCCGAGAAATTGGCGTTTCAGGGAGGCGGCGACGATGGCATTCAGTTCCATCCTCGAGGGTCCGAGCGACAAGGCCATCGGACCGTATGTGAATCAGAGCATTCCCTTCCTCCTAACGGCACTGTCGGACCCGAACGACCTCGTTAAGGATACCACCGCGTGGACCATTGGTCGCATATGCGATTTGCACGTCCGATCGATTCCCGAGGACATCTTCCCCACCCTGGTGAACGGCCTTGCCGCGAAGCTTTTGACCGAGACACCCCGAGTTTCAAGTCAGGCCTGCTTTGGTATACACAACCTCGCCGCGGCGTTCCAGAATGACAATGCAGCCGCCACATCTGGAACAAATGCCCTCAGTCGTGAATGTGCGCTTGATGTGGTGAGGGAACCGCATCGTTCCATCGCGGGCACGGTGGACTCCTCTAATCATTCCTCCTCGTCGGAGGACGGTAATTGCGGGGGCAATGCGGCCCGCGACGAGACGACGTTAACGTCATCGTCCGCCGCCTTTGCCGTCGATTTACAGATGTCATTAGTTTAACTTAGTTACATGTAACAATGTGTAAAAAATGTCCTCAGCTCCATTATTTGAAGAGAAGAGGAGGTACTATTCAACTCCTACTACGAGCATAGCAGTCCGTTTGGTCTCCCGCCAAATCCTGTTGTGCTTTTTTTTTAATTTATAAAACTCATCTGCTCGGTTTTGGTGTAGGTGTCCATTTGGTCTAGAGGTATGATACCTGCTTCGGGTGCAGGTGGTCCCGGGTTCGATCCCCGGAATGGACCTTTTATGATTATGATTATGGTCCTGGGTTCAATCCCCTGCATGGGCCTTTTAAGATTCTGAATGAGTTTTTTCATCAACCTTTTTTACCAGATATAGTAGTTAGTCTTTTTGATACCTGCTTTGGGTGCAGGTGGTCCCGGGATCGATCCCCGGAATGGACATGTTAAGATACTAAATGAGTTTTTTCATCAATCTTTTTTACCAGATATAGTTAGTCTTTATGCACGGACCTTTTTAAACTCTAAATGAGTTTTTTATCATCTTTTTTGCCAGATAGATTTAGTCTTTTTGCATAGGGTATTAGCCCTCCTGTCAGGTTGGGTCTCTTGTGTAAGATGTTCTTTATCTTCAAGATATGGATGGTTTTTTGGATTTGCATCGCAGAAAATGTAAATTTCAATCTGTTTGATGCAAGATGCAACAATAAGTTCAACAGTCAATGCTGTTCCATGAAATACAACATGTATGATGGGCATTGTAAACAGGAGAATGAGGGGGGCATTGGCTGTGACATGTACCCACCACAGTGCTAAATTGCATGGCTGTCCAAATCCGGATGCGACGTAAGAGACAGTGACCTGGCAATTTTGTGGTTGCATGGCATTGCCATCCAACATAGGGAGGGGGAATCAAATAAAAAATTCAGGAGGACAAAATTGATGAGGACCAGGACCAGAAATATGAATACAACAATAGCTATAAAAGATGACAGGTGTAGTGGTGCATCAGTCTCTGGATCATTGGCGGAGGCTCCAGCAGGGAGTGGCAATTTCATTTATGAATGATATGATCCTCCAACGGCCAAGTGGGTGGGAGAGGGGGGTTAAGAAGTAAACTAAAGTAAGTTTTGGTTTAAGTGAGGTATCATAAAATGTGAGTTTCAGTCATGAGTGAGGTAAATTAAAAGGCAGTGCATTTGAGATATGTAAGGCAACCTAAAACTATCAAAATTAAAGCAGTACCAATTCATTAACCCTATCCAGTAGTGATCAAACTAGACTTTTCAGAGAGATGAAGACACTGGTACTGTGAGAGCAATAATAAACTGCATGTGAGGTGTCTAAAAATCTAAAACTGAGGCAAACCAAACACAACTTGCTTTTTGTGAGGGTATGGCATAAATTCTACCCTCATGGTGAGTTTTTTGGGAGGTGCTTGGGAATGTGTTGGAGTTGTGTGAGGCAATTAAAAATTTGTGAATTTGGTGAGTGTCCAATGGGCACGGTCAGCATGGTGGTGGTGGTGGTCACAGCTCATGTTGAGTAGCCAGAGTAATCATGGGAGAATTTTTTGCACCCCAATCAGTCATGGACAGAAAAAGAAGAGAGGGTGCTCAAACAATGACAACAATTACAATGATGAAGAAAGTGGATGGTCTTTTCAAACCATGATGGGGATGATGATGATGCAGGAGTGGCACAATGCCAAAGCAAGGGAGGTGGAAATGACTCTCTTCATCATCCTGAGACAGCCCTCTGTCAGGTGGAGAGTCGTCAGCAGCATATGATGATGAACATGTTGATGATGTCAATGATGTAAACCATCAGCAGCAATGCCACTGCTGCTGCCAGCCTCCTAACCACTCACCTTCCTTGCCTAGGTTCCTCTCTGCTGAGCAACAAGGCTTGCCAAGGTTCCTCATCTCCACAACCAAGGGGCAGCGACAATCCTACTGAATATGTTCTTTAGATTAATCAATATAGTCACATAAATGTGTAAAGTATATGTTAAATGTTATTCTCATACAACAATATCATACAACCACCATCGATCCAATAATACCATGAGACAATGATCATATGCTGGCTGTCACCACCGCCCACATTTTACAGTAGCTTCATAGCACCATAGTTTATTAGCAAATTTTTGTCCATTCACAGAGTTTGATAGCGCATTGACCCCACAAGAATCTCAGCTTTTTGCACAGTATCTTCCTATTTTGCAAAGATCTTTACATCGATGACGTAAGAAGTGCATTTTGCCACACTTTTTGTCCCAATTAAAAATTCTCCATTTGTGAGTTGTTTTGTATGGCAGATTTTGGCGTGCTGAGTTTTTTAGGTAGAACTTATTGTACTGTTCCTACATAGTAATCTCATACGTACCTACCAAAAAGTACGAGTTTGTCTCCTGCCAAAGCAGCGATAGCTGTTAAACTGTTAAATCTAGAATGAAGTTATATTTTTGATTTCATCATATGTGTTAACATCCAAGCATCTCATAAACATATTGTTGATCTGGTTGATGCCCACGGTATGCACAAAATATTTTACAAAAGTATAATCATCTTCATCATGATCCAATGCTCACCTTTCTCCTTGCATGTGAATGTGTCCTTCAAGCAAGGAAATGATGACTGGATCCCTTGCATCTCCCATTCTGCTGCCTGGCACATCAATGTTGCCTGGTGCTTCCTCTGAATTTCTATACTCTGCTCTACAGTGGTTGGGGCAGTCAACACAAAAACTTCCTGGGATGACTTGGTGAGGTATCGATGGTTGACTATGCCAAAAGCAGAGCTGACCATGCACTCCTCCCTGTTGATTCTTAAACCTTCTTGAGCTTATCATAGATCCTGCCCCAATATGCAAACTGGCTATTGTGTACCAATCCAGGAACATTGAAAAATGCAATAGGAATAGTCCCATAAAGAAAAAAAACACAAAAATTGATGTGATATAGTGGCCTACTTGTTGAAGGATTGTCATGAAAAGTTTCAACAATGAGACAAATTTTGAATCTCAAATAAATAGAGAGGTTTGAATTGGTAAGTCCAAAAACAATCTGCAAAATATTTAATGACCCTCGGGTTCATGTCAGCCCCAAAATCAGCTGGTTGCATTTCTCACTTTTGCCCCCAGGGATATTCAATCTCAACAATCATCCCTGAACTGTCAAAAAGTGTGTGTCCAGAAAACATGGAGCAAACCTCTCAAGGACCTTGTCAAAAGACTTGCAGTCGAAGCCCATCATTGTGATGTATGCTTGATCATTTCATGATGCAAGCTATTTTTGCCACAGCATGGAATCTTTTGATACCACCAATGGTACTCCTCAATAGAAAGACTTCTGAAGAAATCATTCCTATTGGGAGTGCTTTTTTTTGGCTCTCATTTTGTCATTTTGTTTATATATTGCCAATGATGGGCAAGATAAAGAAGGAGGAGGTGATGCAAGAAGCACATCCTCAATGACAGTGGTGTTGACAGAAATGAGGTTTTGTATGGTATTTGGTGGCAGCAAGTGGCACCCATACAGCAGGAAGATAGAGGAGGTCTGGGGGTGGGCACAAGTCATGTTTCAGTGCTATCAGCCTGTTGGTTGTAGAGAACAAAGGTGTCAAAGTTGTGGCTTGGTGGGGAGATAAATTATGTTTGTGTACACTAGAAGAGCATGTTTTTGTAGCCTCTCCTAACTGAGTCATGGTTAGGTTGGAGGCCACAACTTTTTTGTGTCACAAACACAAATTACATATTCTGTGTTTATGACACACAGACACAAAATTGATCTTGGGATTGCTCTAATAGTAACAGTCAAAAACTATATCAGAGTACAAAAATGTAAGGTATGAAGCACATCTTTGCCCCATTATTATTAAGTGACAACAAGCACCCAATGCAAAACTCAGCAGACCATCAATGGACACTATGAAGAGCTTAAGTCCAGCTGCCCAGACTCTCAAATACTTAAAAAGGTCTTCTAAGACTTGCTCTCACTGACACCATGGAATCAGATTGTGTCCTGATATAGTACACGTAAAATGTGGTATGTTTTTCATGTAGAAAACAATGTCAGTTATGAATTTGCCATATCATATGAAAAAATTTAGAATTGCACACCTCCTCACATTGATTATGCACCTCTCCTCACATTGATTGCACACCTCTCCTTACCTCCTCTGCACAGTGCCCCCCCCTGTTTTCTCTTCCATCCATCCACAAATCCCTTATCACCTTGTCCACTGCAGTGCCCTCAGTTATCGTAAGATAACTGCATGCATACTCACTGGATTTGGTGTTTTAGGAGGGACTTGTTTAATCAGAGTGGCCGCTTGGGCAGCACCAGGGTTGCTGTATCATACAATGGGGTAGGAGGAAGCAATGCCATTGACAGCAGGGGGTGGTGGGATCATCTCCCCCCTCCTCTGTCATTGTTGTTGGTGGCATTGCGCACTTGCACCCTTGTTGTGGATTTGACCGAGGTGGACATTCACATGCCCAACCCCGGCAGACTCGAGCAC
Source organism: Cyclostephanos tholiformis (assembly GCA_036939975.1). Classification (NCBI taxonomy): domain Eukaryota; phylum Bacillariophyta; class Thalassiosirophyceae; order Thalassiosirales; family Thalassiosiraceae; genus Cyclostephanos; species Cyclostephanos tholiformis. The sequence goes on along the minus strand of JALLPB010000203.1, from coordinate 12,913 downwards.
ATAGAACAGGGGATATGATGATGCTCCACAATACTCTGGGGGATGGTGATCATGTTCACAATGAGTACGATGTCATGCATTAGCCATTTATGCATATATGTTAAACTGAACCCCATCCATATTCATGTGGTATGTTTTTCATGTAGAAAACAATGTCATCTATGAATTTGCCATGTTATATTTAAAATTTTTAGAATTATACACCTCCTCACATTGACATGAGCCCAGAAGTTCACTGTAACTTGTGTAACCATTGTTACACTTTANCACGGAATCGAATCTTTGCATCGCAGCTTTTGAGGCGATCAGCGTTTTGATCCAGAACGCAGCGCCGGATGTGAAGGTAGTCCTGCTGCAATTGCTCCCCGCAATTATCGAACGCCTCGCCCAATCCTTCAACATGCCTGCAGTTACGAACGAAGACAAAGAGCAGAGGGAAGGTGTGCAGGGCCTCCTCTGTGGACTCATCCAGGTCCTTTCCGTCAAGGTGACCAAGGAGGAGCTCCTGCCCTACTGTGACGCCATCATGACCAACTTCCTCCAGGTCTTGCAGACAAAGAACGCCACGTGTCACGAAGAGGCGCTCAGCGCGTCATCGGCCATCGCCAACATCCTCGAGGGGGATTTCATCAAGTACATGGTTGCTATGCAGCCGTTCCTGATATCAGGATTGAGAAACTTTGAAGCTTACCAGGTTTGCACTGTTGCGGTTGGTCTTGTGGGGGACATTAGTCGCGCCATCGAGGGCTCGATGAAGCCTTACTGCGACGAGATCATGAGCGCTCTCGTCGAGGCCCTTCAGAATTCCTCTTTGCACCGCAGCGTCAAGCCGCCGGTCCTATCGTGCTTTGGTGATATCGCACTGGCCATCACATCTGAGTACGAACCCTACCTCCAGGTGTCCCTAATGATGCTTCTTCAGGCCGCCCAGACCCGCGCCCCCGACGACGACGACGACCTCATCGATTACGTCAATTTGCTCAGGGAGGGCATCCTCGAGGCCTACACCGGCATTGTCCAGGGACTGAAGGATGGCAATCGCACCGACCTCCTCCTCCCGTATGTGGATGCGATCCTCAGCTTCCTTGAGATGCTCGCCAGCGACCGCAAAAACGACTACGACAACGAGGTCCTGGGCAAGGCCGTTGGGCTCGTGGGGGACATCGCCAGCTCCTTTGGCGTCCACATCAAGGAACAAATCCGCCAGCCTTATGTGATGGAATTGCTGAAGGAGGGACGCGCCACGGGGGATCCGACAATCGTTGAAACGTGCGATTGGGCGAGCACCATAGTGCAGCAAATTTTGACCGCCTTCTAGAGGCCACTGAAGAAAATAGTACGTGTCCTCGGGAAGAAGCACGATTCATGCCCGAGGTCCCGAGGTTGTTGTTTAGTCGCACTTGGAAGATTTTGTCAATGACCCAAAAGCAGACTTCGACTTGCTATTGGCTCTACTCACAGAAGACTCGTGCGAGGAACCATCTCCATCGCTCCTATTAAACATGCAGTTCGGTTCTACATCGTGCAACGTTCCAGAAAGTTCGAAGGGAATACGTTACCAAAAAATCGTTCATTACTATGCCCGAGAAAATTCCATTTCAATAATTAAGACGTAAGACAATGTGATTTTCCTTCGCGCTTCACTAAAAGGGAAAACAGCGAGAGATGACCATTGCAGGTCTCACCTTGACAAAGCAGCAGTTGCTAGGTCAAGCTGACACCATTGAGCAATTGAAACGCAAACGCAAAAATATGGCAGCATACTGGGTAATGAGAATATTCGTTTGCACGTCAGATCATCACTATAATCAGTCTAGGAAATTATTTTGCACCGCTACGGCAAATTATTTTGATTATTACGTCCAATAAGACGCATTTGAATGGCAGGGCATGTCATTCTACTGGTTTAGCCCGACCGAGATTCTTTCCAAATTCGTAATTTTTCTAATCTATTTGCCTTCCGTTTTCGTTCCCGCTCCTTGGAAAGGATGTCATCATTATTTTCATCTGTCGAGTCCCTCATGTCTTTAGATTTTATGCTGGAGTTGTCGAGATTCTCTGAGGGACATATGCTCTCCTCGGACGATGACGAGTAACATCCAAGAAGTCCAGAAAGCGGATTACCGCCACCGGCATCTTTTCTATCATCACTACCATCCTTTGGAGGGACATTATTTTCATCATCAACATTGCGGCTGTACTTCCCCTTAAGATACAGATAATACCCATGCAATTCATCTGTTGAGTTAAAGAATGCAAAGTTTGGATTGTTGGCCTGTTTTACCTTGAGGAAAACCTCGAGCTGATTGTTCAGTGCGACGCGAGATGCGGTGTGCTCGATGATGGTATTCTGCTGTATCGTTTTTGGCTATTGGGGATGCAAAAGAAATATTAGTATGATTGGAGATAATGATAATTCCGGTAATGGAACAAGGGGCACACGTGATAACAAACCGTCAAGATAATACTTCAAACCCTCAAAGGAGTAGTTCGTTCATTCATATTAGTGGGTTCATCGTGAAGGCTTTGTTTGATTCCGACAATATAACATATTGCTCTATTTTCCCTTAACATCATTTCATCGCTCTCAAGTGCTTTTCTATCGCCGAAAGCTTTGAATGCATGGATGAATGTTTAACACTCACCAATTGGACATTCGAGGGAAGTCCCTTTGATAGTTCTTCGCTCAACTGAAAAGGTTTTTCCTTCTCGTGATATGTATATAAGTAAGAAGAATTTATTCGATTCAGATTCTCTCCTCCGTCTTTCGCCGTGTTATTGCTCTTTGTACATGTAACGGCAGATGGATACTTGTCGAGTCCTTCGTATCGCACAATATTCCGTGCTTTCTCCTCTCCGCTGACGTCCTCATCGAATGATGATGAGTATGCACGACAGTTGACCGAAACCGAATCGATACCAGAAATAAGGCCCAAACCTCTCCTGCTGACCGACAATTGGCGAAGAGAAAATTCATCCAACAATCCCCTTGCATCGTAGCGATCGATTAGTAAGTTCGATCTCTTATTGGACTGTACCCTTTGCTCTACACCCCCACCATCGTTTTCGCGGGTATTTATCTCAATCAAATTTGTATCGTCATCCACAGATGCGGAGTTATTGATGTTGCGGTGTATTCGGCACTTTCTCCCTGTGATCGTGAGGTCAACTCGAGAGTGCTGCATGATGGATCATGATGTGTGTGATGTGTTTGTATGTTGCGCTATCTGATTCGAAACTCTCTCACATCCGAGCTGTACCATACTGTGGCCATATCATATCAGCCATCTGTGTCGGCTTTTTTATTCATATCATCTCCGTCTTTTTCCAAGCAAAAAAGGGGAGTTGTGTGTGAGATCTCTTTCCAGCTTTTTTTGTCCACCATTTAATATTGGTTCCTACGTGAAAGGTATTTGCAGAAGGACACAACACCTGTGCGATAACAAAAAGAAGATTGTTGGGCCGGGGAGGATACACATAAGTCTTTGAGAAAAGGATGAAATATCTCTCAGAAAAAGCGAGATGCCATGAATATATAAAAATATCGCTGCAACGAAGTTCAAGTTGAATTCCAGACAAAACACTCACACACATGACTTTAAGAAGTGTTATCGTACCAGTAAAACCCCAAAACATGAACAGCAACAATACCGCCTCATCCCCGTCGTATCCTCGAGAGGGGTCCGCGACCGATCTTGGAGAAAAGGAGCGCCGAGCCTCCATCCAGGCAATCATGAAAGATCCTAGCCTGACCCCACACGAGCGTCGCAAGTCTATCCAATATCTCATGGATGGACGACGGAGATCGTCCATGGTTCAGCCAAGCTTCCTCACCCCTCTCGGTAATGATATGGCCATGGCGGCAGCCACTGACGCCTCCTCGGACGATGAGGCTTTCACTGACAGTGCGGCTCGGCAGAAAATGATCTACAGTAAATTGTTGAAGTCCAAACGAGTGTCGTCCACCTGTGATGCGGCGGATGGATTTTCCGAAATGGATATGAAACGCATGGGCGCCGACATCGACGTTTGCCATTCCGTGCCGTCCGAAAAATCCATCGCCCGGTCGCGCATGATGGAGAAATCACGCCCGACCTGCCCACACTACCAGAGGAATTGCTCCATCGTATCTCCATGCTGTGGACTGGTATTTGGATGTCGCATCTGTCACGATGATTATCCCGAGCTTCCTCCTCCCCTTTCCAGGCAGCAATCCGATGCGGATAAATTAGAAACGCTGGTTGCAGTAGAGGATTCCGCTCCGTTGAAACCTCCCGCCTTGTCTCAAAGAAGGTCATCTCTGCCGATGAATTTTGAAGAAGATGAAGAACCTCATCACGAAATCAATCGCTTTTTGATCAAGGAAGTGATTTGTCGAGAATGTTTTACCCTTCAATCTAGCAAGACGTAAGTTATTTTCTGTTGCTGCGTATATATACGTCTTTTATTTCCATCGAGTCTTAGTCTGAATTTTTTCATCACGGGGCATAGTAACAACTGCATTGGCTGCGGCATTCAATTCGGGAAGTATCATTGCGCAATTTGCAACTTATGGATGTCAGCTGAGGAGGACCCCTACCACTGCGTGAAATGTGGATTTTGCAGAGTCGGTGGTCGAGAGAATTTCACCCATTGCGATGATTGCGGGATGTGCATAGACGCCATTCGCTTCGATGATCACAACTGCAAGTCGGGAAAATACATGTCGAATTGTCCAGTATGCCAGGAGGATTTATTCTCGAGTCGCATGGCCAGCCACGAAATGCCCTGCGGTCACGCGATTCACTGGAATTGCTATCGCGAGCTCACGTCTCATGATACGCGTTGTCCCGTGTGCAAAAAAACGGCGGAAACTCCAGATGAAATGGAAGAAACTTGGAATGCCATTGCCGTTGCAATCGCATTGCAGCCGGTGCCGGCCAACATGGAGAGGTCGGTAAATATACTTTGCAATGATTGTGAGGAGAGGTGTTTCAATCAACGCTGGCACTTCTTAGGGGTGCAGTGTCAGATATGCAATAGCTTCAACACCAGCGTTGAGAGGACGGTGTTGATGGGACAAGAAGCATCAGATTTTTTTGGACCGCGAAGTGATACTCCCGCGCAGGCTCAATGGGCTCCTGGTGTGGCAGACCGAAATACGTTGGCTTTACTTTTGGGAGGAGAGGTTTCGGGACTACAAAGTGCTATGGAGGATAATACAGAAGAATCAGATTCGAGAATGTTTATTGGCGATGGAGATGATGATGTTAACCAGCTCTGATATTTTACTGCTGAGTTTTCAGGTGACACGCCAACCTTGCCGAGTGAACCACACGCATAATCCTCCTTTCCCACCACTCACTTCGACCTTAGACAATGACTACTAGTAATATAAACCAAGTATCGCAAGTGTTCTCATAGCCAAACCTTCACTTGGCACAGGTCTACTCATAATTGTTTGCTACTACCGCTGTGTAGGAATGGAAGGAATTCAGGAAACACTGTGGTAGAATGTTTTGGTAACACACGCAAATGAAGGGCAGAATGCTTTTATATAGAGGCCCGTGCCCCAGTTTTACACGAAGAATAGTACCTGCAAAAAGCATATAATTAGTTGATGATCCCGTCCCCAGAACTTGTTGCTTTTGCAATTTATGCGAAGAAACAAAAAGAAGTGATTCAACTCGTTCCACACTACAGCGTACGAATACTCATTTTTCTTTGATAAAGGTTTCTATTTATGTCAACATTACAAATGGCCAAAGGAAGAACCCTGTTTAAGAGCTGCAATCATCTTTTGTTTGTCTACAGGCTTCTTCGCAAGTTTAGAGGGCATTATATATCCATTTTCCAAATATTTCTCTGATATAACCTTAGTAAACGATCTTTGAAGAAACATTTGGACCATTGGCAACTGGAGAACCAAAAATCCCATGTAGAGATGGAACAGTGTTGGCGACAGGATATTCTTTGCCACGAAGGCCCCACATATTGCGAAGGAAAGGCCCAACATAATGTGCACGTTGAAGGAAAGCCGTTTTTGCCACCTAAGTGCTCGTCGAACTTCTCCGCAAGGGTACCCGCTCATTGGTTTGTCCTGAAGTACATGGAGCTTAGTGGAGAAATTGGTACCTGCTCCTTCTACGTCTTCACTCATCACCCATAGACGTTTGCGTATTATTTCAGACGAATGTTGACTGATGACATCATGATAGGATATATCATCGTACTCCACGATAACATGGAACCTCATGTTTTGTGTTCCATCGGAAGTCGCTGTTTTCGCGTTGAACGTTTGCTCCCTTGATTTAGATGTAGATGATTGGTTGGAGCCATCCGTGAAACTGACTTCACTACCTATTGGATCTGACCATTTCTTCACTCCCGTCCCGTCACTTTTCTGTCCTTTCTCGACGTCGTGCGCTCCTGATCTAACGCTGAAGCTGTACAAACTCCTACTTCCGGCTTGATAACTTTCGTCGTCAGTCATGATTGAATAGCTATCATTGTTTTGGATTTTAGGAAGAGGCTTCACCACGTTCACCACGTTTGCCGCCTTCATAGATTCTTCAATGTCTGGATCAGAGACCAAAATACGACTCTCAACTACCACACCCTCGCGTGTATACCGACGCATCAAAAAATCCGTCCTCAAATCATAGAGCAGTATGGATGTGCAGAATACCGCGGATACCAACCCGACTATTGATACCGAGATAGCCACAAAATTTATCAGCAGTTGGCGCACGCGGGTCGTTCTAAATTCATCCTCATAATTCATTGCACTACGCTCTGCATCTAATTCTGCTCGAATTTGTTGAATGAATTCGTCATCTGTCGGCATGTACGGATCGTCAGCGTACCATTCATCACGATCTGCTGCTTCATCATTCGATCTGCCATTGTCTGCGGAAACCTTCGACGCTCCATCGTTTCCATCGTCTTCTGCGCCACTACATGCGGAGAGGATGATAACACACAGGAGGAATCGGGCGACGGTTGCAATTATCGCCTCGTGATCCCGTCCAAGGATGCGATTCGTTCTATACATTGTAGATGGCTATGTGAACCTGATGGTTCCTTGCTTCTTCTTCATCGGGTCTGCATTCTTATCATCTATCGTACCGGGAGGCAGTGAGCGAGCACCTGCGAGCACTCTCTTTCTTTCCACCTCGGAGATAGAGAGATAGGTATGTCTGCGGAGTTGAGAAGAGGAAAAGGTTGATCAGCAAATAGGTAATACTGTGTAGAGAGAAAAGTAAAAAATAATACATGAAAAAGAGTGTTTGTATGAGTTGAAATTTCCCCCCGACAGTCAAGAATAATTACTATTACTGTATGTATCTTTGTAAGTAGAGAACTTATGATACAATATCTAGGTACGATACCTAGTTTAGGAAGCTACGTATCTACCCGATTTGTTATGTCGGTCGTCGTACAATATTATTATGGTACAAATCAACGGTTGAGTATTCATGGATGTATGATAAGATGATATTCTCCCGCGCGCCCCTTAAGGCATCATGAAAGACCGTTCAACAGAGCAGAAGATGAACCTCCTTGCGCAACAGGAGCAGTTCGAGCAACAGCTCTTCCCAAAAGCAAACAAGCTTCCGAAGACAAAGCAGAAGCAGCAGCAGTCGATAGACGATCAAAGGAAGCCAGAGAATAAAAAGTTGTTCGATCAGGAGAAAACTATCGACGAATCTGGGCGTTCGGCTAACTTTCTCTACAACATGAGGCAATCATACCCAGTAGTTGAGTATTTGCCAGCGGAGGAAGAGTCTGCGTCACTAACACCTTCGTTTGTCCTCGAAGTGACATGGCCGAGAATAATACAATTCTACCATCCCGCCTCTCCTCACTGCCAATCATTTCAACCTGTCTACGTGAGTGTGGCGAGGGGGATCAAAAGACGTTCGAGTAGAATGCCGGTTGAATTTCACGCTGTAAATTGTGGCGTCCATAGAGAGGTCTGTGAACAAGGGTTCGACGTGAGAAGCGTTCCAATGATCATTGGCCTGAAAAGCGGTCGGATTGATTGGACAGAAATTTCTCTACCAGGCAGCATCAATGCTGCTGCATCTAGTCCTAAAAATGATCTATCTACAGATTTCGAGCTTAAAGTCGAGTACTTAGCTCGTGTTATGGAAATCCCGTTGGATTCCGTGAAAGTGGCACACACTGACGGTGGAATGGTAAAAAAGGGAATGAGGGATAGTAGCCGTGTCATAAGTGAAAGGATCGGTGCTGTTATAGCTCCTGCGAATGAGCACGGGCCTTCCAGCACTTCTTCCAGGACACATATCCCATTATTTGACCAAGTATATCATGATGCTATGGCGTCTCTTATTGTCACTCTTACTACTTCACTCGTTTCTCAATATACTCCTGACAGTCCTCTACCTGCTGACGTATCGAGAGCACTCTCCGAATTTCTTGATTTAATCCGATGGGCATATCCACCTGAATCAAGAGTGCATGACTTAGCCGAGGATCTAAGGTTAGATTTTTCCAGTGCAATCGCAAGTAAAGAAGGGTTACTGGCGGTGATTTCCCGACACGTAGATCTAGAAGTTGGCATTACTTGGAGTGCTAGATGCGGAACTGAATCAAATGGAAGATACGAATGTGGCATATGGTCGCTACTTCACATCCTTTCGATCGGTGTTGCAGAACGCCACACATCTGTTGTGGGGGTTGCCGAAAGAGTGTCGGTCTTCTACGCTGGGCAGGTGATGCGAACCTTTATTGACAAATTCTTTGTTGGCCGCAGTTCGTGCAGAGATATATGGATTCAATTGTACGACGATACATGTTGTGCTTTACACAGCAATGATAATTCACAGTTAAAGAATGTCAATGGTGGTAAAGTTGATGAGTGGAGAAGCTTGGCTATATGGATTTGGGAGATTCACAATGATGTCACAGTTCGTCGCGATCGATTAGCTGGAATTAGCTACGACCACAAACTTCCACGGATGGCACCGTTATCGTCACTCTGGCCAACCAAGGAGGAATGCCCAAAGTGTTGGCAAAGTTTAACTGATGACACTGGAGTAGTAATGAGCATGGACTCCTATGATAGAAACCAACTATTCGATTACCTAAAGAAGATATACTGGCCCAGCGGCATACACAACAATCGACTAATAGTACTGGATAGGTGGAACAACGCAAAACGAGCACTGAGCACGAGAAATCTTCGAGCTCGTATGACATCTCATGATTGGCCCATATGCATGTTGTTTTTTCTTATATCACTGTTTTGTTTCATTACTCGGGTGTGTCTATGTTTCGTTCGACGAAGAGTCACACGTGGAGGGTATCGTAGTAAAAGGTCCATTGGATCGTCTCAGCAGTCAGATGAGCTAGACTGGAACAGAAATTCTCATCACTCTGCTGCTCTGAAATCTAGATGCCGTCAAACGATACACACCTTGGAACAGCCGGTGCCGAAAAGATACGATAACAGAGAAGAAGAATTTCACCACAATACCACAAAGATAAGCCAAAGTAGGCCACATGAAGGCAAGAGACGCTGCGCAGGACCTGGATCTAAAAGCGTAAAGAAAAATCGTTATAACTATACTTAATCTTTGACTTTGATACCAATGACAACGCATGTTGTGAAATACATCAATCTGCATCTAAAATTGACTCGAAGGGGGAGTCAAAGCAAGAGATAAAACGAAACAAAATTGTGACGGGAATGAATCGCCTCGTCGAGTAAAAACCCCGATTCGACGTGATATTATTTTGAGGAGGTATCGTACGATAGACGACATACTTTTTTATTTAGTTAGGTGGTTCTCCTCTCTGCCCGCCAGCCACCCTGCTTCCCTCTGGTGCGAGTAAACACTAAGGTCAAAATATCAATAGACTCAGGAGGGGGGGTGGCTGGGCGCAAGAGACAAGACAAATCTTTCTGCGAGTGAAGAGTCGTTGTCTTTGACGGAAACATACCATACTTGTTGTTGCAGCGATGGCCCCCCTTGTGATCATTCGTGCGGCATTCCTTGGTTTATGTGTGACACGAGCTTTTGCATTTGTGAGTCTTCATCCCGCCTGTCACCTACCTGCGACATCGACCACGGTGGCAGCCATGACCACAGCTTCGGAACAGCAGAATCCGTCCCGAATATTCCTAGCCTACCCTCTGACCCAAGTTGTTAGCGACATTGATGACACCCTCAAATCGAGTGGTGGATTGGAAATCGGTGGGGTTAGCCTCGGTGGTGTTGACGTGCAATATGATCGAGGAGATTTTTATCCGGGAGTATTCCAATTCATGTGGGAACTGAGTTTGCACACAATACGGCTAAATCAACGGCATTACGGCCAATATAAAATCGAACGTGGTGGGGAAAATAGCTTTTCGGACTTAAGGCTATCTCCGCCGAAGGTTGCTGTTCTAACAGCTCGAGCTGAAGAGCTAAAGGCGGCATTGGAAATTAAAGACAAATCCAAACTAGCCCAAGCCTTCCGTAAGACAGGCGAATCCTCCATAATTTATCCTACGAAGGAGTGGGGCGTTGGGCCGGTCCTTTATGGATCTGTCTCAGAATGGATTATCCAGAATAAAAAAGGGCATCGGAAATTTAGGTATTCGCCTTTTTCTTCTTCATCATCATCGTTGTCGGAATTTTCACCGTAATCGTCCTCGCTGCCGTCCTCGTCCTCATCATCCCTCGTTACCGCCCTCGCCTTCATTAGCAACTTTGAAAAATTGCTTGAACAAGATCCAACTGGAGAGATTATGCAGTACATTTACGTGGGTGATACTGGAGAGTTAGACCAAGAAGCGGGCGAAACCATGCTTCGCGAGTACCCAGAAGTTGTTCAAGCGGTATTTTTACACGTCGTTTCTCCCGATCCGCCATCAACCTTTCCTCCATCTGGGATTTTCATTCCTCCTCCCAAACTCATCAATGGACGACCCCTGGTATTTTTTCGTACGTATGTCGGGGCCGCAGCAAAAGCAGCGCAATTGGGATTGATGGAACTTGATGGTTTGATGCGGGTTATTGAAGAGGCTGAAATGACACTGACAGCACAGGGTGTGCCGATGGAGGACAGCAAATGGGTAGATCTTTCCCGAGATATTGATGAGGCTCACCGAACCATAGGGGAGATGTATTAAGAATGCGCACAGAGCATGCAATCTATCTAGTCTGAAAACTTGAACAATGTAATGCTCTAGCGTGTTTATTATAGCATTGCATCTCCGTGCATTGGATTGTTGACTGCATCGCAACTGCTCTTACCGAGGCTGTGGACATTGAGTGTAAGATCTCCACTCATTAGCCCCAATCCCCAAGCTTCCAAAACTGATCACACGGAGCTGGCTTGTTTTCTGCACCGTTACTAAAGTACCAACCCCAGGCTGCTACTTCCATGCACTGCTGAGTTATCCGTTTTTTTCACTTTGCAACCCAATGGACGCCTTTACCCAATGCGGTCCGTCGGAGCACATCAAATATATTACTGGCAACTGAATGATCATGCTTACAGCGTACCCAACTAATATCTCGGCGGGGGTATGAAAATAAGCTGCAGTTTGATACAGGGCGTGGCAGACGAGTATGTGCAGATACACGAATAACGCTGCGAGAAGAATTTTCCACATCGAGCCGTTCGAACAAAAGTGTATCGATTTCCTTTGATTGATTCGAATCTCGTTCGTCGTTTTCGAATGCCAAAAGGGAATAGAATATATGACCAGGATCTCCGCCACGAATATTACTAAATAATTTGCCAAGAATAAAACAACGTGATCGGAAAAATCGAACTGACGCCCGTAGCATTGAGAGTGCTTGTCATTCCTCATAGTTGATTTTTGGTGCGCCTTCAAAAATACCTCATACCAACAACTGTTCCGATCCCCGCTATTATGGAGATGATATGCCGCATCACTCATTGAATTCGTCATGGTAAGCCATGTTTGAAGAGCGTATTCTTCTAGGGTGTTAGCCCCAATGTACAGGCCGAACCCTCGTATATTGAGCAAGAGGACGTAGAATAAAAGCCGACGGAGTGTGGTCCTAACCAATCTGTTGGCAGATGATTGGCTAGTCGCAGCAGCCGACGCCGAGGAATGGTCAACTTCGGTCCTTCCTGGGAAGACTAGCTGATACGTGAGGTGAATAAATATCGGCAGTAGAGGCAGCACCCACGCTTCTAATAAATGGGTCAATCGTCCCGCGAATGGCAATCGTCTCACGGGCACTCCCGTGAACGGTAAACGAGGATGGCAAAGATTCGAATGGTACCAACTTTCCCCGTCGTAATCGTCGGCGTTTCCAGAAACGGAACAGCAAATGGCCGCGTGGTCCTCATCGATTGCGAAGGAATGGACGTTGACGAATGCCACGTGACACGATCCCTCGGTCGTTGCGTCGATCGATCCGTACGACGCGACAGACGTCGACGATGCATCCGACAACGACGTGAGTAACCCACGTGGGTTCACGGCGATGTACTTTCGATTCCCGCCGTTGTGCATCATCCCCAATATCACGGCGAAGAGCACGATCGACGAATGGAGGGTATAAAAGCGACGGCGGAATCGAACGACGGGCGTCGTTGGTCGGGTGCAATGAGACGACGCGCCGCGCGCCGGCGACGTTGCCGATGGATGACGATCGACGCCGATCGTATCATTGTCTTCTTCTGGGCCGGCCGCCTCGGTATATGGCCTGCGCCGCATCGGAAAAAAATATGAGGTTAACCCGGGTTCTCCCTCGAAAATTTCGAGTGGCATTCGGGGCGGAAGGCACGACGTGGGCTTGCGGCGGGTGTATGGTTATGATGGTTTCTAGTTTTCTCTCTGTGTAGGTCATCCACGACTTGTTGTATGGTTGTAGACAGATAGTATTATTGGAGCGTTCCCAAAACTCTTTTTATGATTTTTTTACACTTAAATCTCGCT
>JALLPB010000202.1:0-20372 GCA_036939975.1 Cyclostephanos tholiformis | reverse complement strand
CGGGAAAAGCTGCGCTCCACACACTTCGTGGGCATGGCACAACCTGCCGTTCTCACCTGTCTCTGTCCCCACAATGTCGATTATTGTCCCCCACAAGCGCTTGGCAAGGAGGGCTTGATTGACAACCGGACGGGGAACAACAGAAACACGACCATCGGCGGCTTCCAGGACGATGATGTGCTGCTCAGTGCACATCACATACGTGGTCCGGGCGGTGACTGCCGGAGCACTCCCTGCCAGAATCTCATACCGGCACGGGTTCACGGCGTGGCAGGATGAACAGGGGAGCTGCTCCCTTCCATGGTTGGTGGTGGCACAGTCCCCGCACTCCCATGCGGCCTGGCGGAGCGGCGATGGCATTTTGATGTTTTGGGGGGGTGGGTTGGTGTGTTTGTGTGTGGATTGTGCGTGGTTTTGCTACTTGACAAAAAAACAAAAAAACACACTAACAAAAACACAAACTGTTATGATATTGGGTTGCTGTCGATATCTTTTGAACCACCGGTGCTCCAATGGTGATCTACATATGGGCGGAATCCTCTTACAAATAGGAAGAAGGACATGATGCTTGGAAATGGTCTTGGCATAGGAATACATCTCAAACGGAGAATGCAACTACTGCCTATGTATGCCTTTTGCATAATATTGCTTACGCCGCGTGAGGCTTACGCCGCGTATCCAACGGTATGTGCCATACCAAAAATGCCTCCCATCATCCAATGTGGAATGCCCCATCTCCTTCATCGTCGATGGACGGATGGACTCTGATGCGAATCACATCCTACGGAATACCTCTTCCCCCCCCCCTGCACCATTAAACGAAGATCTCTCGGTCCGTTAGTCGTTGCTCATGGTCTGTGATGTGGGTCACGGGTCATTATTGTCACATGGTAGAGTACTACAGACTCTAAACCAATTGAAGGATTGTTGAACCTTCAAGAAGAAGAAAAAAAACTCAGTGGCTTCGCCAATGTTACTATTCCCACTTAGAAACCTGTTAGTCTGAAGCGGAGATATTCAACTTTGAGCTTATTCCAATTGATTTGGAATAAGTATTTTTCCTTTGTCAGGGGCTGATCCCTTCTCTCTTTTTTCTTTCCATGAAATGCAACGACTTACACCTCCATTCTCTCCACCGAGCCGAGGGAGTCCAACAACATCATCATATAATATATTATCATAATCTCCATCCACTTCATCATCTCGTGGTCATCAGTGTGGCGTCATCAAAGAACAAACAATCCGCAGCCGCCCCATCATCGTAAAACGCCATCAATTCAATTGCCCTTCTTCGCCGAATAAATCCCATAATTTCTCAACAATGGCAACGTCGGAGGCCATGTACATCGCATCCGTGGTCGGGACCTACTGGTTCGTGAGCATCGCGATGGTATACCTCAACAAGATACTAATGTCGAACGACGGATTGTCCATCCCCGCACCCCTCTTCGTTACCTGGTTCCAATGCGTCGTGACGGTATTGATATGCTGGGTCGCGGGATTGTGCGGCCAGTGCGCGAGGCGGTCCAACAACAACAACGGCAACTCGGGACAATACGCGCCCTTGAGCGCGAGCGAGGATGGCAAGCCAGCGAATGCTCCCAAGCCCGGCTTCTGCTCTCAATTTCCCAAGGCGGAATACCTCCTCGGTCCGGCGAGGAAGATCTTTCCATTGACTTTGGTATTCGGTGAGTGAGGAAATAACAAATAACCCTTCCCGCCCCCCCCCCCCACCACCACCACCACCTTTTTTAGTCGCATCGATGAAAAATATTTCGCGTGCGTCGGTCGTGTCCCGCTAATTTTTCACGTTTATATATCGCGTTGGATCGAACCAAATGATGGGACGTGCGATGGATGATATAATCAGTGGGTATGATAACCTTCAACAATCTATGCCTGCAATTGGTGGAGGTTTCCTTCTACAACGTCGCAAGGAGCCTCACGATCGTATTCAACGTCATGCTATCGCGAGTATTCCTCGGCATCGAGAGCTCGACCAAGACCATATTATGCCTCGGTATCGTCATCGTCGGATTCGTCATGGGATCGCACGGGGAATTGAATTTCAGCGTCGTCGGTACAATCGCGGGCGTACTATCCTCCCTCTTCGTGTCGCTCAATTCCATCTTCACGAAGTACGTGTTGCCCGCGGTCGACGACAATCACTGGAAGCTGACGTTCTACAACAACGTTAATGCCAGCCTCCTCTTCCTGCCGTTGATATACGCCTTCGAGAGGGATACCATATTGGCGGCGTCGGAGCAGCTCACGTCGACGGCGTTCTGGTCGGCGATGTGCGTGGCGGGCTTCTTCGGCTTTTCCATCGGCATAGTCACGGTACTTCAGATCAAGGCCACGACGCCCCTGACGCACAATATATCAGGCACGGCCAAGGCGGCGGTGCAGTCGCTGATGGCATTCTACCTCTGGGGGAATCAGCCGACGGTCATGGGCGTTTTGGGAATATTCACCGTCCTTGGGGGGAGCCTGCTGTACACGTTCGTTAAGATGAACGAGAACACGAACATCCCGCCTACCAAACAGCACTCGTCATCTCCCGCCCCTAGAGAACAGGAGATGTCGAAGGTTTGACTCGCGATGGCCGACGAGGACGTCCGGTTGGAGCATACTACGGAGAAGGATGTGGCGTCGGCTAGAATTAGAAAATATTCGCCGGGACCGCGCGGGGGGGGGGGACGATAAAGATGGGAACATCGTCCTCAACGATGCCTCGGGTGGGAAGGAACAGAAAAATACTTGAACGGAACGCCAACCTAAAGGGATCGATCGACGTCGAATTTCACGTTGATATGCTTCCTTTTCCAACAGCGAGCAGAGAGATTGTCGTAAAAAACGTATTAATGTTTATATCAAACTTGGGTTGACATTCATCATCCCCCCAATGATCCCTTCCCGCCCTTTTTCCGTTTCCACTCCATGAGACTTCTGCCCATCTCCCCCACGACTCCTTCGACCGCCTTGCCACTGGCCTTTCCAGCATTACCCAATGCACGAGAAACCGACTGAAACGATGCATACGATGGTAAAAAAAGTGAGCAATAAAGTAGCGAATGAGATGATATGTGTGTGTTGGCCTGTAACTCAAGTATGTTGCTCACTCTTTCTTCTAACCCTCCGTCAACTCCCATTTTAATAAGACGGAGCGCAAAAGCAGGAGAAAGCTTTAGTTGTGTTTGGATCATTTGGGCGGCATGAGTTCGATTCCCTAAGAACATCATGTTGGGCAGGTATTCCTCTAAACCGTACTGTAAGTCATCTGCTAAATACGTGAGGAGCGATGGATCGCCTTCGATAACAGCCGTAGAGTTGGCTCCGCACGGGTAACTCATTAGGAGACGAGCGGCATCCACTACTTGAGAGGTGGGCATGCGAAGTAGCTGAGGTGCAATGGTCAAGACGTGTACAGGACTGAGTGTCGTCTCGCTTCTCGACAGTATGCCCATATCGGTCAGGTGCTGCTCCGTGACTTGCCACAAGTGCCCGGACGTCCAATTGGTGTCGTCTTTCATAAGATACTTAACTTCGTCCGCTCTCACGGCAAGTGAAGAAGTGTCGGAATCTCGGGCTGAGAGATTCAAAACGGGCTCGGCTTCTCGAGCATTCCGACGTTCCCATTCGAGAGGGCGCAGCGCTCGATTTACGAGATCTTGCGTGATGAAACCGTCGATGTCATGTCGCGTGCTAGACTCGCGTAGTTTAATGTGGTGGGAGACGATGCGAATATTTTTTTGACAGCACGTCGAAGGAGAGAGAAAGCCTTCAATTTCTCTTGAACATGACACAAGAAGAACTCCCAATATTGACATCACTGGAATGCTGCTTGTGGATGATATTTTTCTTTTTGCCCTGGGTTGTTGTATCTTTCCCTGGCATTTATTTGAGCTAGTTCGCTTTACCATGGCCCATAATGTGCCCAGATACGCGACGCAAAACAATCCACAGCCTACCAAACTCCACAGGACTGGGAAGAGATCTGGCAGATTATGCGGAGGACTGAACATCAAATCCAATAAATGCAGTAGGATGATGAGAATCCACGAAAATGTAGGTGCATATCTCGTGATGTACACGTCCGAAAAAATATCCACTTCCTTTTCGTACGATGACGACTCCGATGCTTCTATCCGTGCCATGCCATCGATGCATAAGAAAATTAGCAGGCAGCAAACGTATGCATCGGTCAACCGATCGATCACCAGCAATGGCCAAAGACTCCATGTGGCAACGACGGAAAAGTATACAACGAATCGCGGCGCATCGACCATCAACATCGATATCGGAGCGAGCGGAATTAGAATACCCTTCTCGTGAACTTGATAGCTGGCGAGGAAGAATGCCAAGGACGTCGATGCCGAGCCCCAAAGCAGGGCTATTATGTCGTCGTTGCGGCCCTTCGGCCTTCGCGGTTGACTCGATCGCGACGACATCTCATCGTCGGCGCCCGACGGATCTAGTAAGTCGCCCCTGCCCACCCTAAAGAGTATCCAACAGGGTGGCGAGATCAACGCCAACGTCATGACCAGGGCGGCCAACGGCAACAAGGTCGGGGGGATACGATCACGAATCGAGAATGGCCTAACGGACATGGCACACCAAATGTTGGCCACCTTCCCCTCGAATATGCCGCGTTGGAAGGGGAACAGTCGCGTGAGTACTTGGACCAAACCGTCGACGTTGAATCCCGTGGCGTCGTCATTTCCCGGATACATCGCAAAGGGCAACCACAGGGTCGCGAAGGTCAACGCGACCGTCATCCCCAAGGCCGAGAATCTGGCCAACGTCCTCCCGAGGGTAATCCCACGACGATCGCCGTCGTCGTGACGAAAACACCTTCCCAGGAGGTACGCGAAGACGGCCGGTGCGTGATACAACTCCATCTGCTTGAAATTGAGAGCGAGGGCGAAGAAGACGCTGCCGACGATGGGACGCACGAACGACGGATCCGCAAGCGTCATGTAATGGAACGACCACAGCGCGAGTCCGAGGGATACCGTATTGTACTGAAAGTGGCCATGATCGATCAGGACGATGGCCGGTTGACACAATGCCACGAGCAAAAGGTGCGGTCGACGTCCCATCACGCGCGTCGATGACGATGACGACGTTCGCACGTTTGCATCGTCATCCCTCCTTTCATCGGGAGGAACGCCCTCCTCCATCCCCCCGTCCTCGTATGCCTCCTCCGACGCCAACCTCGAGACCAAGACCCAGACGGCCGTGAAGTAAACCAACACGTCCGATATCAGGACTGTGAATCTCATGTACATCTTCCCGACCGTGTCCTCGTATCCCCACCTGCTGGTATGGAGAGCGACGAGATCCCCCAGCGATGCCAGTCCCCCGTTACCACTCGCCCGACAGGCATGATTGAGCCCCCCGCCGCCGCACTCCTCCTCCCCTCGACCACCCCTCGCACGCATACTCGCGTCGTCGTCGTTCCCGCCGACGAACGACCCATACGAAGACCCCGCGGCGTGCGCGATCCAACCGAATAAACGGCCGTGGTACGCCGTGAGGGGGGGGTAATCCAATCCCCAGTATTCGAGGTCGTGATAGTACCACTCCGACATCGGCAGGTGGGTGGTTATCTCCATCCAGTGTCGCTGGGCCTCGTAATCGCCGCCGTACTTCCCCACCCTCGACGCGCTACTACTGCTCGGGTCGTCCCGAGGAGGAGAGTCCTGGCGAGTCGGGCCTTGGTAGTCGTCCTGACCGGAATGGGGATGGTACCCCACCATTATGCGCAGGAGGATCGCGAAGGAGATTATCGACGCGTGGAGGAGTGGGAGGGGGCTCATCCTTCACCGGGGGAGTGGGGAGGTCGGGATGGATGCCCGGGGGATCTCTTACTTGAGCGCACGAAGATATTATGGGATTCGTTATGGGTCAGTCTGACGAAAAAACGTGCTTCACGCCCGGTGACCCGAACACCGTTCCACCACGACAAGAGATCATCAGCATCCTGAATCACTTCGTGGACAAAGAAAATAAAAAGAATGGCATCGGAATACTATCTCCCCCCATCGACAAATCCTTTTTTCCATCGCCAAGAGAGAAAAAAAAGGTTTTGCTTCTCTTCGAATATGCGTGTCATCCTTGCACAGGGACCATGCTAATCTTCTCTGTATATTTAAGCGTTTGTTTAATGTCACAGCCCGAAGGCTGGACAAGATTCAAGGAGAAATTAAAATATATAAATATTAAATTTGGTGAGAGAGATCCTGCGTTGGAACTAGTATGTATTGTTGAAGAACATGTAAACATGGGCCAGAGTTGAAATCCCATGAACTGCACAGGTGTTCCTCTTTGATTTACTCCTAAAACAACAATTCTGTTTTTGATATCATCGCCATCCATCTTCCTCACCATCCCTCTGGATCTTCCGCCAGTTGCAATTGTCTCCTGAGATGGTGGTAGTGGTGGAACTGTGCAGGGCAGGAAGGACATGCGGATAAGAACAAGCAGACATCCACAGAATTCCCATCCTTCGGCAAACAACAGTACCACCAATGAAAAGGTGAGTTTCAATAAAGATAAAGAACGGCCTATGCTTATGAATAATACCTTGCAGACATTGAAGAACTAAGGGAGCGTCCAGCCAGTTCTGATGACAGAGGTGATGAACTTCAATAATAAATTTGTTTGGCCTTTCTCTCCCCTTTTTTTGTTTTAATATAGCGGGCTGCCCTGCAAAAAACAACACCTTACCTTTTACTTACTACCATACGGCGATTCTTTACATAAAGTTTTAGTATTAATTTGTAAAATGATATGATCGCTAATTTGCCCAAACCACAAACCTACCTTCAAATAGAAAGAGTTCGTCCAAGAACGCAACGAGGTGAGGACAACGTTGACCATGGTGGCCGCTCAACTGCCTCGCTGCGTCCACGTTTAGATCATGTTGGCGAAGGGTCCAATAATTGTACGAATGGCCATAGCTATTCTGTGGATTGCTTGATTGACCCTACGCCATGGTATTCAGAGAAACGCACATGAAACGATGGCATCAATATAATCCTCCTCCTAACAATTATTTTTTTATGTTACACGTTACTTCTGCCATTACCAGAATAATATATAAAACATGGTTGTGTCAAGTCTCGAGGGTCTATCTGCCTCGCAGAAGGAAGAGCTCGTCGCTGCTCTTTCCGCCATTGTGGTCGGATCTGCCGGAGCCGAGGTCTCGGCGGAGTCACTCTCCGCTGTTGCAACGGCGAGCGGAAACAGCCTCTCGACAGCGTGGGCGTCCGTGTTTGCATCGGCTGTTGCAAAGGTGAGGTCACTTGGCTGGTGTAATCACTTGTCAACTCTATTTTGCATAGCCAACGTTGTTGTCGTTCATCTGTTCTGCGGTCAGGCTGAATCAATTGACAAGTACTGCTTAGTTCCAGGCGCCGGAGGTGGCGGAGGAGGCGGCGGTGGAGGCGGAGATGCCGCCCCAAAGGCAGCTGCGCCAGTAATCGAAGAAGAGGTTGAAGAGGCACCTCCGGCTGTAGACAGTAAGTCGATTGGATCTCAAATATTCGTTTTTTCTCGTTTTTGAATCACTCTGACACCGATACTTTTTACTCTCTACTTCAAGTGTTCGGTGGTGGTGATGCAGGCGGTGATTACTAAGCTGTAAATAAGGAATATTTAAATGCATAAATTAGTATCAACACGCTCTCTTAGTTCTGAGTGCAGCTTGTATCTACATCCGGGTACAACGGAAGGTTATGTCCTCAGTGAATCATTTCGACGGGCACGAATTATAATTAGCAAATATCAGCTGTATTTAACCCCAAGGTGGCAACATCAGCAATTGTATGGATTCTTAGTGCAACCGTTACCCGGCCTTGCAATTGATCCCGTACTTAAACACTCACTCTTCCTCTTCAGCGACTGAACAATTGTGGACTTGCTGAGCTCATTCGACAACGCCTGACTCATCGTACCATTGGCGCCAAACATCGAAGGTGTTGAGCCTATGCCATCAGGAAAATTTGCAATGTAAGCAGTGGTCGGAGAATCGCCCTGAGATGTGCCAGGGCGCGGCGGCAGGGCCATTGCCATCTCGGCCTGGTGGCTTCGCGGATTTGCATTTTCTTTCCCGCTGTGTCGACCCAACTCCCCCGCCGGAACCGCAGCGACGACGGCGGGGTTGAGAGTTGAATTTGTGTTGGCGGCCGATCTATTCGCGGGAGTAGTCGTGTAAGTATTTGTAGGTTTTGTCACATTGTTCCCCAGTACATGATGGGGCGAAGCGTGAGGTGGTTTCGCAATATTTGTGGTCGCTGTATTCAACATTTTCGAATGTTCCATGACAACATTTCCGACGTATTGTGTCCTCGACGTTGCCTGTACGTGAGGCTTCGACGAATTGTAAGTAACAGGATTTGTCGGCTTCGTTTGCTCCTGATTCGCCAGTCCTGGTTGGGTAGTATTCGTGGAAGCCAGTTGATTGGTTGGGATTGATGCCACGGGCTGAACAGCGCCGGAACTTAGATCGACCTTCTGTGCATCCTTCTCGAATCCGAACCGGCTCTTGGCACGGTCGATATCCAAAGTATCCAACGCATCTTTGAGGGTGGAAGGCGCATTATTCGCGTTAAACCCATCGTGATACAGACTATTTCCCAACTTTTCACCAAAATGACGCGCTGCTCGTTTCATCGCATCGGTCACGGCTCCTTTCAGGGCATTTCCGGTCGCGGATGCAAGACACCTATCGATCGCATCGCCTGCTCCACAGTCCTCTTCAGGTCGGGTGGAGGAATGTGTTAAACGTAAATGTAAAGGGTTCATAAGACATACCCGTAAAGCCGATGAAAAATTAGAAAAAGAATACACTCATCGCATCGCACCTCTAAATACACCCGAACGATGGTGTGTTATGCGGACGGTTGCAATGTAGGCGACGTGGTGACGTCCTTGTTCATCCTTCGTGGACTCCTCGCGAGTGGTATTTTTCACCTCCAAGGACCAGCCATCGTAGCCGAATGCCTCGTTAAGTGTCTTTGTGATTATGTCCCCACCCATGTAACTCAGTTTTATCCCTCCCGGACCTGAGAGAAAATAGAGGTGACGAAGGTTCGGAATCATGAGCCGTAAAAGTCAAGACGCAGCAAAAATAATATAATCTCTGTCTGTTTACTATCACGCTCACCCTTGCGTGTCGAAACTTCGGCGCGTAGCGGCTTTGTGCCGAGGTAGCGTCCAACCGTGACGGGTCGCTGCGTATGAGGGGGAATCAGAACGGGGCCATCGTTAAAAACATGCTCGAAGCGCAAACGCCACACCACCAATGCGACTCACCCCCTTGTGGTCGTACAAAATGCTTCCGTCGACGTTCAAAATGAACTCCTGCCTCTCGCTGCTGCTTCCGACCGCTGTTTCTATTGGCACCGAAGCCGCCATGCTCCGATCGCGCGATGATCCTCACTTTACACCTACCAAGGTTAGGTGGACTTGAGGCCGGGTGGTGGAGAGTGTGTATTGTAGGACGCTATTTTCACTGGGCACCCATCGCTGAGTCCGTTGCTACCTCCTCCGCTTTAGTTCTTAGGCGAATAATGTATTGATTCCCACGTAATTGAATTCCCAATGGAAAAACTCACACAAAAACATCCGCGTGAAGGTCCGAGTCTTCGCAGAGCTCTCTCTGTGTTTGTACTTGCATGGCGCCGAGGCTCAAACTCGTCGCCACCGCGACCGCGATAGCCGCCTGTTCGACTGTCAACTACCACAGGAAGGTGTCGTCGCTCCAAGCCCCCATCATATTCCCTCCTGTGGATGGGAAAGCGCTTGACGCAACAGCGTCGTATAGGCGAACCACTCCCATTGATACCCACGCTCACGATTCTGAAAAACTTTGTCGCGATAAGAGATGGCAAGAATAGAAACGGCGGCACTGAAAAGTTGATCGAGTGGCTGGAATATAGAAGGGGATTCTTTTCCTCGGTCACGGTCAACACGAATAGTCAAGGTCTACGAGGTCTGTACGCCAAGAACGATATCATGGCTGGTCAAATCATTGTAGAGGTTCCATACAACTCTGCTCTGTTGGTAGGGGATACCGCCTGGGTCAGAAAAGATGATGATTTCGATGATATCTTGGGAAGTGATGGATGGTCCAAACATGATTTGGATGATGTCTACCAAGGATTGAATTTCTTGCGAAGCGTCGTGGAAAACCGTGAATATGCTCCATACATTGACAATTTACCACAAATGCCATTTTCCGGTAATGAATTCGGTCTGCCGCCAGACTTTTGGAATTCTGAATTCATTTCCGCTTCGGAGGTGCCGGAATTGGTGAAACAAATACAGGGAAGGAAACAAATCATTGATGAAGTTGCCAAGAAAAACGACGTTCACCCAAGTTTACTGAGATGGGCCACATTCATGATTCGCTCGAGAAGATTCACCACCTGGAATATAATCTATGACCCAAACAGCAAAAATGATCCCCTGTTTGGTGTATTCCCTATCCGACAAAACAAAATTGAGCAGATACAAGGATTTCTGCTGCCGCTCATCGACATGGCAAATCATGCACATAATCCAAACGCCGGCTTGAAGATTAGCATCAATAGAATTACTAGACATTAGAGATTTCGATGACACCTCTTCATTTGCACTTAGGCCGCTGAGACCAATCAAAAAGGGTGAAGAGGCGATGATATCATATGGGGAAGGTGACTTGACGAGCCTGGATTTATTGGGTGAGTCGAGATATATTTCTCCCATGGGTACAGAAGCAAAATAATCGCCGACGAAAAGATCTTTTGCTCGTGCTTTGTCCTAGAAATGATACTACCCGCAGATGCGGAAACCGATGCCAACGCCATTGCTAGTAGCGTGAACCTTCATTACCAAGGCCCACATGCAGATGTCAAGTATCTTCGGTCGTTAATAGTAGAAGGATTGAAAGTGAGGAAGGTCTAAATGTGAATGTTTTGCGATTCGACTGTACAGATGAAGAGGTGCGTGTTTATGTCAACAGTGCCTTTCGAGGGGCAGCAAAGTTCAAGGGTTTAGGCAGTTCATTTGTTGACGTGTTTATGGACGCCAATAGCGTGAGCCCCTCTCTCGTTGAGAATTGTATCCAACGCAACAGAGAGATACAAAGCGCTACTGCAAATATGCCAGAGCAAAATAATCCTGAAAGTAAGCAAATCATGCTCTCTCTGCGCATATTGATGAAGCGATTAAGCATCAGCTGACAATGTTCCTGCATTGGAAGATCTGGTATCGTCAAAGGTGCTAAATGTTGATGGACTACTACCTTCATCTTTAGATGTTGCCGGTGAAACTGACGTGGCGGCTCTTGAGTCATCTCCCAGTGACGTAATCGAGTTTTCTCCATCGACAAAAGACGAAATCGTTACATCGGTATCGGCAATAACGAATCCGACATCGCGGTTCTTGCATTATCTCCCGGTGATGAAGTATCCGCTGATGAAGATGCGGTCGACCCTAACACTTTCAATGTCACGACTGTGGAAGCAAGAATACGCCAACTAGAGACGGAGATTCAAGCAGAGATCGCCAGACGACATACAACGCCAGTTGGCATTTTGAGTGAATTAGAATTTTCGAGTGGCGCACGAGGTGTTTCAACTGCAATTGATTCTTTATTACATTCTACCAATGAAGTCGCAACCCAAGTCCCAGTGGAGGAGGAGGCCGCATTGGAGGAAGAAGCAAACACGAAGGACGATGATGTGAAACGACATATGACTGTAGAAAAGGCAACTGAGAAGGCAACCGAGAGGGCAGTTGCCGAGGCTCAACGAAATGCATTTGAGATGAGAAATGAAGCTACTTTGAGACAAGGCCACCGGTGTTGAATTTCATCCAAAGCTCGAGGATGGCTTGTACCTAGTTGGGGTTGGCGTTCGCAAAAAGGCAATATGAATGTGTACGTGGTTGCTATGTATTCTTCTGCACATGTAATTGATGTTCTGTCTCGATATTCGCGGAGACAGAAGAAAGATGCGCAAGCTGCATTGTGGAATGCTGCTCGTAACTTCGGACCCGATTCTATCACAACATCATTTGTTTTGGAGATGGTATTCAAGGCCGATGCCCAAACCATCGCTGGCGCTATTGGGGAGGGCGTAAATCCCCGGTATGGTGGCTTGCAAGCGGATGTCAAAGAGTTAGAGAGCTTAACTATAGATGGGTTGAAAGATAAGGGAGGCCAAGCAACCAAGGGAACAATTTTTCGATTTCACTGTTCTAGTCAGGGCGTCAGTGTGTTCATGGATGGAAACAAACAAGGCGTTGCAGGCTTTGGTGGCATGGGCATCGCGTTTGTTGATCTATTTATGGATGACAAAACTGTCAGTCCTGCATTGATTGATAGTTGCCTCGATTCGTGGTGTGGAAATGGTTTGTAATTATCAAATATAACTTATACTCAAATAGCGTGCTGCGACTCTTATGATTTATTTCAGTGGTTCAACATGATCATAAACATGAACTGATATATCTTTTATACTTCGCTACATAGTATTTATATATTTACAGGGCAATCAACGACCGCTCCTTCGATGCCGTGTTTGTCGTAGACGCAGCTTTGAAGGAACAACGAGAGAACATCGGCAACCAAAATGCCAAAGGTATCCGCAACGCCAACACTCGCGATGGCAAACTCCTTGATCTCGATGGGCATATCCATGTTCACTCTGGAAAATCCCTGGACGTATACGCTACCGCCGAGCAAACCAGCGACGAAGCATGGCAGGATGAGGGAGTAGTTGTACCAAAAGCGATGCAACGAGTCCAACCAGAAGAAGATAAGGTTGACAACTTGGAGGAATGGCATTAACCAAAGAATCGGAAGAGAGGCGGTCCACAACGTCCCCGACGACCGCGATACGAACACACCGGCTTGGTACTTTGGGATAAGAATAAGCGTCGGATGATCGCGTGGAGGTTAAAAAATTACGCATCGCCGCGTGATCGATGATGATACATACGCCCACTCACCGTCCAATTGCTGTAATGGTAAAATTGCGCCCTCGCGGCGGCGCTCGTCACCGGAAATCCCATCGCCGACCAAACGCCCGCTTGGAGCATGTATTCCGCAGCATAAACCGTGAACAGGGGTATCGTATATGGCCATAAGGACAGAACCATCCGAAGGCGGTCGAATGCCGTGACAACGCGCGATGGGCCGGACGAATCCGTTCGTAATCGCTGCAACGTCCGAAGGTGTACGTTTTCCGTATTGGACATCTCGAGGGCTGAACCGGAGTCCTCTCCACCGTGGCCGTGTCTGCGTCGATCGTGAATTGCATATTCGTCAACGAACAATGAGGATTCTAGGATCGCGGCGGGTGGTCCGGTTCCTAGTTGTACCAATCTCTCCGTACCGCTATCCGTGCAGTGTAGACCTCTGCGATATATGAACGAATACGCGAGCGATGATGCCATGGCACTCCATACCGTGGCGCTCAGGTCCCAACCGAGGACATTCGAAAACAGCGCCTTGTACGCGTATCCCACGATCCCGGCGAGTCCCGTTCCCGACGAGAACGCTGTGATGCACGATCTTTGGTGTGCGACTACTTTTTTCATTAGTTTCCCCGCATCGTACTCCGATTCGATTTCATTCACGTCGTCGTCCAGTCGATGTTCATGTCCGAAGTTCCGTCCAGAAATAATATTGGCAGATTCCATCGACCCTTCGGAAATAACCCGATATGACTCAAGAGGAGCGATCGGGGGGAGGACCATGCTGTCGAATTTTCCCGCAAGAGCCAGTAATGATGACTACAAGATAGAGAGCAGAGGGGTTGAGTTTTGATAAGGATTGGATCGGAATTCTATCAGCCCGTGTCACTCGTCTTACCTCTCCCAAGCTGCACGCGAAGCTCATGAAAGATACGCCGAGCAATTCGAGAGCGAGGCCCAAACCACCCCGATCGTCCTCGACTCCATCCCTCGCACCCCCTCCATCGCCATCTCGTAACAGTCCGCCCAGGCCGACCAAGAAGCACGCGAGTCCCATCGCGACGCTCGTCGTGTATATGCGCGTTTCGTACGATATCAGGTGAAACCAGTACGGGGCCGATATTTTCACCATCTGCATCATTATCATGAAGTACATGCATGACGCGTCCATCAGTTCCCCGCGTCCGATAGGGGTGGAAACGGAACAAAATTCGAATGCGGCGCATTACATATTAATTATCGTCCCTCGCACTCACCAGACCGGGAATTATATTCGATATGAACTGATTTTTTTTTTTTTTTTTTCATCACCGTACACGGAAAAATATCCATGAATGGTCGGTTAAAAATCATGTATTGAGACAATGACACGAAGAAGCGAACGAATGACTTGGTGGGGGTGGGGGGGTGGGGGGGGGGGGAAGACTTACGACCAGGGCGACGCCGCCGCTCGAGATATCGGTGGCACAAGCGAGCATCAGCACCCATGGCGAATTGTTCAATAGTCCGAGGAACCAGAAGGATCGAACGGCCCTCGATGCCGAGGTCGAGTCGAGGGAGCAGCCGGTCATACCACACCCGTCTCTTCCTCGCGCCCTCGCGAGTTGTTGTGGTGTTTGTTGTTGTAAAATAATAATAGCCATATAATAATAATACTGCCCTGTTTATCGTACGTACGTACGTACACATACGTATCAGAATACTACCTGTTGGAACTTGGTTGAGAGGGATTGTTGGAGAGATAGTGGAAGATGGAGGAGGAGGGAGGAGGTGATATCCAACAACGACGCGCCGAGGAGCTCGAGGCGCTCAGGGCATACTACGGAGACGATCTCATCGTTAGTGATGATCCCGCATCGTCGTTTTTGTCGTCGTCGTCGGGGGCGGTCATCGTGGGAGCGCAACGACCGCCGCCACCCCCGAACGATTGTTCGTGGTACCTCCGCCTTCGACGACGACGACGACGACGACTACGGCATGATGAGGGAGGACGGAAGGACGATGATTTCAACAACGACGTCGGGGGAGCGGCGTCCATCATCGGCCTCGAGCCAACGCTCGAGATACGATTATCGTCGTCGTACCCCCTGGGCGACGTCCCCCCCGAGCCTATATTGCACAACGTCATGATGGACCCGAATTCGATGCGCGATCTGCTGCGCAGGCTGGGGGAGATGTACGAATGCGGGTGCGATATCGGGATCGCGTGGGGAGATGCATGCATCGAAACACTCGAGGGGGGGGACATGACGTGCGCCTTCTTCGACGTCGCACGCGGGGGAGGGGGGGGGGGCGGTCGTCGCTCGGCCGAAATGGCCGGTGGGACGAGGAACGACGCATCGAATGACGGCGGCGATGGTGGCGGCGGCGGTGACTCGACCGGGCCGACGCGAACGACGCGAAGGCTCGGAGACGTCGTCGACGGTCGGACGAGGACGTTCGTGCCTCCGAACGGGACGAGGTACGGCCAGCCGATACGTCATTTCCCGTCCGACATCGTATCCCCGAACTCCGCGCATCGTGTCAATATCACGCGAACGCGCCCCTTCAAGCCCCCGAGGTCCGGTCCGGCCGAGCTCATGATCGCGCACGTGTGTCGGGTGGACTGCATCGAACAGGTACAGTGGGCCCTGGCGGAATTGCTATTCAACGACGGCAAGGTCCAGACGGCGGCGCACAACATGTTCGCGTATCGCTTTCGTCGGAAGGACGACGGGACGCTCGTGTGCGATAACGACGACGATGGCGAGAGGGGGTCGGGGAACAAACTCGCGTCCCTCCTGGATGTGTCCCGTGCCGAGAACGTCCTCGTCGTGGTATCGAGGTGGTTCGGGGGGGTTCGCCTGGGATCGTCGAGGTTCAAGTGGATTGCAAGCGTGGCTAGGGATGGTCTGGAACTGGGGGGGTTCATTAAGGGTTGATGTTACGGCCGATGGATTTATTGATAATCGGAGACCACGGACGCGAGCGCATGGTATCTGCACTATCAGTAAATTGCGCATAATTTCCTCATACATAGTCCTCGTTTGCTCTGAAGGCTGCGATATGCAAGTGTCCAGTTTGCCCCCAGACTAATTCAGGTGTCATCATCAAACCTCGAACCCATCACCACAAGATGCATCGTCGTTTTATTATACGCCGACTGGGTCACGCCAACGAGTCCACTCTCGCCGTAAAGAAATCAATATTCTCCCTTCATTCGTTCCATGCATCTACGCACGATCTCTTCGGTAATGATCTTCTCGCCAGTGCCCATCTTGCTCGTCTCCTCCATTATCATGTCGAGCATCCCCTCCTTCGCCTTGCGTATGCGTTCGGCCATGATCAGCTGCTGCGACGCCGGCATGCCCTTCATCATCTGGTCCATGCCAGTTTTCTTCATGACGCGCTGCATCATGCGATTCATGAAGTTCATCATATCGTCCTGTCCGATGAATTCCCTGGCGATCCCATCCAGCTCCTCCTCGACGGCCTCAACCTCGGGAGACGACGGTGGCGACGGCATGCCCGCCCTTCGGAACTTCATGACCTCGTCCGTCGACAGATTAAGGAGCGTCGTGTCGGAAACGAATGCCACGTCCTCCACGGAATGGGAGTCGAATCCGTACTCTGGTGGGAGAGGTGGGGAAAGGCGTCATATTATGTAGTGGGGGGGGGGGGGGGGGGGGGGGGATTGCTGGTCGGCCAAATCGGGAAAAACGATCGTTCCTTACCTTCCAGGGGGGAGTAATTCAGCTCGTAGATCGGCACCCTCACGCTCGTCGTCGTCGTTATTCCCTCGCCCCTCCTCTCCTCGTCCGTGAGATCGTGCGTGAGATCGTGCAAGCGGTCGGTCTTCTTGACGAGCGTTGCCTCCCACCACACCGTGACGCCACCCGCATCGCTATAGTCGTCCCTACCGTCGTCGACGATGGGAGGAGATGCCAAGTGAGATCCCTCGTGATCCTTCGCATCCTCACTCCCCCCCCCCCCCCCTCCTCCTCGCTCCGCGTCGTCGTCTACGTCCTGTCCGAGGATGGTCCACTTGACCTCGAAGCGATCGCCCGGACGAAAATTTAATTGGTCGGCGACGTCGTAGATATCCCCCCCTCCACTTTCTCCGACGATGGCCCCGCCGATATTATCCTTCCGACGCTTATGATGGAGGAGTTCGTCATTGCTACGTGGGGGGGGTCGCGCGGGCGGCTTTCTGTCCTCCTCGTCCATGGTTCTCGCTCTCTCTCTAGAGATATTTCGTGCTACCACCTCTACAACATACTATACACTTTACCTACGCTACCTACCTCTAGAGAGTGAAACGGCGGGATCTCCTCGAGAGAGAGACCCCGCCCCACCGACCACACCATGCGACCGAAAGCTTCGGCCGAGGAATCCATATGTTTTTTGCCCATAACCTTTCCATTCATCATCATCTTCTATCACCGCGTCCTCGAAAAGATTTATACAGGGCCCGCAACACGTCCCATCTCTCTCTACCGTCCACGCGATGCCGCCGAAGAAGCCTCCGTCCCAGGCCGGGAAATTCAAGCCTCTAATGCGCCCGGCGAAGAGGCCGGATGCGCCCCCCCCCCCCGCGACGGCCGCGACGGCCGCGGCGGCCGCGGCGACGACGGCGACGGTCGCCCCTCCCTCCCGCGGTGGTCGAGGTCGAGGTCGCGGTCTGGCCGCGGGGGGCGGCGGCGGCGGGAGGGGGGGGAGGGGTGGCGGTCGATTCGTCGTACCCGCCGGACAGGCATTTTTCACCGGAGAGGCCGCCAAGCGCGGCGGTGGCGAGGCCTCCGCGTCGTCGTCGTCATCGTCGCGGGCCGCGGGAGCCCGCGGGGGAAGCGGCGGCGGCGGCGGCGGGGTGGCGTCGCGAGGATCGGCGGTGGAATCCATCGCCGCGGCCATGCGGGCGAGGGCCGGCGAGGGGGAGGAATTCATAGTCGCCGAGATCCTTGACTTGAACGGCGATGACTTCGGCGATGGCGGGGTGGGAAATGCCAGGAAGGGAGGGGGGAGAGAGCCTAACGACGGCCCGTCGAGGTCCAAGAATAGGAACGACGGTATGCCCGGCCCATTCGATGACGAGGACAATCGGAACGAAGATTATGGCGATCGTCGCGACGGAGTTTTGGATGCGTTCATGTACGATTCGGATTCCAGCGCTGAGGAGCGGATAGCGAAGCGGGGGGGGAAGAATGAGGGAGGAGGGGGAAGAGGAGACGGCATGCTTCCTACGCAGCTGCCGTTCCCCAGCTCTTCTCATCGACGGACCATGTACGACTGCCAGGAGGAATTCTATCCCGAACCCCATGCGACATCGTCGTCCTTGGGTTTGGCAGCGACAGCGTCTCCTTCCAAAATGAGCGATCCCCCGTTGCAATCACCATTTTTTGACTTAACGTCCGCCTCGGACGAATCGGATAATAAAGCGGAGGCGAAGAATGATTCGTGGTTCTTGATGAAGTTCCCGACGCGGTTGCCGCTTATGGATGCCTCGTCTTCATCGTTAAACGCCTCCAATAGGAGGGCGGCTCGCATAAAGAGTGAATTCTTAGACGAAGGTGACAACTTGGCGGACTTCGTTGAGAGCGGCTCTCACGCCGATACTAGTGCTGCCCTGGAGGCTGGATCTCTGGGATCGGCAACCGCGTCGTCTGGTCCGTTGGGATATGATGATACGTTGAAAGACGCCGTCGCCGGTAGATATGGCAAAATCGTGATTCGTAAGAGTGGAAAAACAGAGCTCATTATTGGTGGAGGAGGTGATGGTCACGAGGTAAGAAAAATAAATTCGCCACTTCGTTAAACTCACTCAAGTTTCATTTTTTGCTGCGTTCACACTTTGTCTTTGCGCCATCTCAACATCGCTCTCAAGGTTCGTCTGCTCATCCACGAGGGACTGCAATGCGGTTTTCGCCAGGAAGCGGTGTGCATCGATCCTGACAATGCAACTTTCGTGTCGTTGGGGTGTGTGGACAAATCGATCGTTGTGACGCCGGATATAGAACGTGCATTCGTGGTTTCATGACCGATTATGATCAAGATGATTCGGTACTATGCGGAGGGCGCTCCTTTATGGTACGCTGTTCCTTGAGTGACAACCGCGGTCGCATAGTATTGAAGAGTTGCGACAAATTTGCTGTATTATTTTGTGATGACGACTGATCAAGGCATTACCAAGATACTAGCGATTTCCGAAACACACGCGATTGTGAAAGTCTGTGACAGTAGAAATCACTTTTTTGTGGGGGCCGCTGAAAGCCACCATTATCACCACAATCAATTGCCAGCAAATGGGAAGGTACACAAAAAAGAAGAAGCAACTTTAAATGAATTATAATCGTATTATCCGTGACAATTAGTGGATCGATTTAAGTCTTAGTGACCGCTCCTCATTGTTTCTTGCCTATCATTTGGTAGAGATATAGCATGCCATGCCGCATTGAAGATGAGGCTTAATAGGTGAGCTGGATAATAGTTGAAACTAATGCATAAACCTCCCCCCCTTTTTCCAGTAATCATCCACGTGCTTTGTGAATTACCAGGGGGTGACATTTGATGTTCTTCTATAATTTCTTGAGCCGTATGCACTGCTAAAAAAATAGGAAAAAACTGATAAATACCATGATATAGCTCTTCTCAAATTCCAAGTCCCACCCTTGTTTTTTCTCTATCCAAGGACTCATGCCATACCCCACACAGTGACATTCCGAAGATCATTGCAAAGGTTTTTCATGAAAAAGGGATTTTTGTGTACCTCATTTTATCACTAAAAATGGCCAAAATTATCTCCCCTACATCACCTTGATATTCTTGTCTTACCTGTATAGTCACTCTTGTGATCAATGGTTCTTTCAAGTTTAGAATACCCCACCATGCCCCCAGCCCCCAGCAGGCTCTTTGAAGGTGTTGTGTGCCCCAGCACATTGGGTAAGGATCTGACGTGCATCTAAAACCAAAATCTACAACTTAGAAACCGGGTAGTTTGTTAACAACCCGCCATTTTCAAAAATTAATTTGGCGGGAGTAATGTTGCTCCTCACTTTTGGTGCTGGGAACAGGTAGGTTTCAAAACTTTCTGGCGGGAACAGCCACAGTTTTGCCAAATTGCATTGTGCGACAACTTTTGGCAGGTGCCAGGGATTTAAAAAAATCAAAAACCTGAAACTTTTAAAAAATAATCAAATTCAAGAACACTCCTTCCAGACAAATAAATTTGGAATGAAACATTTTTTGAACTCTTCCATAGACAGACCTCAGCCACAACAACACCCACCCAGCACATTCCGGCAGTTTACAGTTAACAACAAAGTTGTTGTCATTGCCATCTTGAGCCCACTCCCCTGCTGGGTTCTCCAAATGCCAAGTCTAAGTCTGCAGGAGTGCTTGCCACCCCTATTGAATTATATGCCACATCA